>UCOM01000190.1:0-110667 GCA_900474385.1 Ormyrus pomaceus
TAAAAATAAAATAATAATAAAAACGAGATAATAATGGAACAATAAATTAGTTAGGAGGAAGCTAACTGCCAATGACTTGGCAGCGGTTTTTTCACTTGGGGTGAGAGTTTCTTTAATCGCCGGACACGTCTTACGTGTTTTGCGCGGCGCCTGTCGTCAGATTTTGTAATGAATATTTCGGCCATTTCTTACGGGGAGGTCGGTTCGGCTCGTTCGCAAGATGTTTCGAATTCATTTTTATCCTCTCTAAAAATTCGAAAAGTTTTATTGTACACTCAAATGTTGTACTAAAAATTACTATACTATACTGTATACCAATGCGTATGCAAACTTGCATTATCCTAAGCAATTACTATACTATATACTAAAATTTAATATAATTGTAGTAAAAATTGATATAGTTTTATTAAATTTTAGCATATATTAGTATAGTAATTTTTAGAAAAATGCAAGTTTGTATAAGCATTGGTACAAAGTATAATAATTTTTAGTAGAACATTTCTCTTAGTGTAATCTCAGTTACGTACATGTAAATCAAAAGTTTACGGGCCTTGACTAATTAGTCGAACTTTCCCGATTTTATCGCGAAACTTGCAAGCTATTCTCGAGGAGCATATTAAAATATCGGCGTCTCCAATATTTCGGAATAATATAACGTTCGCGTCTACTTAGCAGCGAAAAACACCCGCCTTTCGCGCCGCGAGACCAAAATTCCCCAATCCAATAACTTAACCCGCGCGCCGTAAATCACTCCCTCGCCGAGGGAAACCCATCGATTTCAATCCCCAGTTCCGAAAGACAAATGAACGACTCGAAAAATCAGACCTCCTCCTCCGTCGTTAACGTTCGAAAGCACGCCATAACCCCCGGCTCGAAAATATCCCATCTCCCGCGCTCCTAAAGAAAAGCTCCCCTCGCAGTAAAGCCTCTCTCTCTCTCCTCGCGATATAGGTTTCGCGGGGGAGAGAGTCGTAAAGGTGACTTAGAGTCCTCGCCGACTCGCAGGAACGCTCTCGAACGACGACGAGTGGAAATGGCTTTATCGAAAAGGCCTCGCAGGAGGAGAGAGAGAGAGAGAGAGAGAGAGAGAAACAACGCGGCTGATTTTCAGCGCTCCGTGTGCTCCCGGCCTTTCTCACGACTTGTCGCCGATCCGCCAAGGACGGGAGGAAGAATATGCGCTTCTCTTTCTCGAACGAGGCTCTCGGGGCATATCCGTGTGTGTGTGTGTGTGTGTGCGAGCGCGCGCAAGAGCAAAAGCAAGCCGCGCGGCGATTTATGCCCCCCGGCCGAGCGGATAAAACACGAGCGAGCGCGAATTCGTCGCCGGGGAACAGCCGGAACTCGAGTGCGCGTAAATTTCCGCTTTTGAGACGATTTTTTCGAGCGGCCAGGGGGCAGACGTGTGGGCTGCCGCTCTTGCTCTCGCGCGCCGAGGTCGCGTGTAAAAGCGAGTATTTACAAGTGTATCCGCGTGTTTTATACAGAATTAGCACGGAAAGCAATTTTGTAGTCGACCGTGTAGCTTCGCCGTACGACTTTGTAGCGCGACTACGCGTCTTAAACAAGGAAGGCAGTCGAGATAAATTCCCGGCCGCATCCTAAATATTCTCTCTAAACCGCGGAGAAGGCCTCTCGCGCGGAAGTCGTAGAGTGCGAATCCTTGTGTAATGACGTCATCGTATTATGCGAAAATTTAGCGCGCGTCGACCGTCGAGAGCCGCGGTAGTTTTCGCGGCGGCCGTAAAATTCCCCCTCCCGTCGAAGATTAATGATCTCCGCGGGGCCGTAAACAAATTTGATGTCGAAATAAAAGCGTATATCCGCGGCGATACAGATATCCGAGTCTTGCGTTATAATTTAACGAAAGTTAAATACTGCGGACTCGAGCGGGGGGCCGCATTACGTACCCAATTTTATTTCTTTTTCCCTCTCGCGGTGATGTGTGTAATCCTAGAAGACATAAATTCCTTCGATAAAAATCTGCGAAACATTAGCTAATGTAATCCAAAACCACTTTTAAGGCCCTGTTAGTCATGCTTGGCTTCTAATTAATCTGACGATAAACCTTTGATCCGAGGCAGCCCGTACCGATAAAGTAAGCTCATCTACGACGGAAATTCCCCGTACACATCATAAGAACTCCAGTTTTCTCCTACATTGTATTAGTTTCGCCATAGATTGAATTTATTTCCGTCCGATGCTCGACAAAAACGGTGCTGCTCTCCGCTCTAAAAATGTCAAAACTTTCTCCCCCAGGAAAGCCGGCGGCTCCGCTCCTCTCTCAATCCTCAAGTTAAAGCATTTAATTGAGTGTGCAAGAAGCACTCGCATCCCCGACGAAGCAATCGGCGTCAACTTGAGGCATCGCCGCGCGCCGCGAAGAAAGAGCGCGTAATTCTCTCGCCGCGCAGTAAGCAAGCTCATCTCTCCTCCTCCTCCCGCCGGAGAGGTTCATGAATCAAACGCGCCATTCATCCGCTTCGCCGTCTAATTATAGAAAAAGTGATTCACGCCGGATAGCTTCTACGTAGGCACGCATCGCCGCCGCCGACGATTTTCGTAACGAGCCGCCGTTTACCGTTGACCATTCAGCGGGACGTGAGCGGAGTGAAGAAAAAAAAAAAAGGAAGGCGCTCGCGCCGGTCGCATTGCATGGGTATCGAGCGGAATATTGTTTATCCGCGCGATTACTATTTATAAGTGATTACCCGGTTTTTTTTTCTTGCTTTTTTTGCCGCGGAGGTTAGTCATATTGGCGTGATGAAATTTCTGCCGGGTGGGATGCGATTATGAGGAGCGGAGACTGCGCCGACCGCTCGTTTTATATGGTTTTTGCGCGTAATTTCGTTGGGAAACTTTCTGCGAATGCCGGCATTCCTTGAGAAATGCGCGCAGCGTTCTCGTTCTTATTGTACGGATTCGAATTGTCCGTCTGCCTGACGTCAATCGACGGTTCTTTTTTTCTCGATCGCAGCGTTGAAAGGAAATGCGTGTTTAGATCCTGAAAAAGTAATGATTGCTAAATTTAAAGTTATCACAAACGTTTTCAACTCCTCAAATCCAGATACAATAATCCGCAATGCAATAACCCTCTTCCCTCGGTGAAACCATCGGCAGCTCGAACGGACGGTTCATCCTTCGAAAAGCAAGTCCCCTCGGCGAAAGCGGCGGCGGCGGCGCCGCGAATAAAAATGACATTCGCCTCCCACCTTAGGCCTCGTCTAGCCGTCCGTCCATCGCCATGTACAGGCCGGGGAGCCCGCGGTAAATCAGCGGCGGAGACTTTAACGCGACGTAGGCGAGGCCTCGTTAGGCGAGAAGCCGAAGGTTCCTGGCCGTCCGTCGCTCGCTATAAGCGTTTAGGGGCCTTTTTTTCGACCCGCTTTCTTCTCGACTTGGCCGGCTGTATGGGTTGGCCTATATACCGTAGCGCGGACAGTTTTGCGCGGCTTGCTTTTAATGAGTTATTGATTCGGCGCGCTTTTCACGCACTGAAAGCTGCGCGCGCCATTTCGCTTACTTTAATTAATACAATAAAGTGCTTTTCGAAACTTGTAATGTCAGTATACGGTATTGCTTTCTAGCGTATAATAAAGAGAAATTGGCGGAGTTCTAAACATCTTAAAAAACACCAATTCTTACTGGCACTAATAATTATCGGAAAAAATAGCAATGCAAGAATTCCTCGCTCGATCGTCGAATAAACCAGAAAGCAGCCTTAAAACCTAAAGAAACGCTCGGCAACGCGCAATCGGCGACCCGGCCCGCGGCCGAGAGCGCGGCGGCCCTTTCCTCGGCGGTCGAGTATCCGGGGCCAGGAGCGCGAGCCGGTCGAACTTGGGCATTTCGCAAGCACACCGCCACGCAAGCGGGGGCCTCATGGCATCCGGGATCTCGGCGAGCGAAGGCCGAGAGCGGATCTAATCCGCGACTGCGACGGCCTACTTTTGCCCCGGCCGAGAGAGCATTGTATGTTTGCCGAGAGAGCGCTGAACCTCGTGTATGTACGAAGCACAGTCGACCGATGGACGCTGACTGAGGGCTGGAAGGTGGAGTTTGGCTGGATGAGGTAATTTGAGGAAGACGGCTGGAGCAATCAGCTGAGCGCGAACTCTTGACAAGTTCAGTGGTTATACCGACGCGCTCGACGAGTCGAGATGGAGTGTTCTTGAAAATTCGAAGCCTTGGCAGCGAATTATATAGAAGCTGGTAAAACAATAATTGCAAGTGACGGGAACTCATCGGGCGATGTTGGGTGACTGATCAAATTATTCTCTCGAACGTTTGCCGGTGTACTTGAACGAAATGTAATGTTTCGCAAGTACGGAGTGATGCAAGATTCGGTCGCATTTTTTTCGAATGACTACCCAATTAGAACTGTAACTTATGGCTTCTAATGCGGAATAATTATTTTCACGAAGAAGTTGCGGAGAGAATTTAATGGTTTAATTAAAGTATATATGCGAGGCGCAATAAAAATATTACAATGCCTGACGTAATGATCGCTTTAAAATATTTGCGCAATTTGTGCGCGTACAATGAATTATTTACATTGGCATACTTCTATTTGTTCGGTGAATAATTTCATTCTGTTGGCTAATCAGTTTCTAAACAATGTAATCGAAGTAATTATTAAAATTTACATGTTTCGACTGCACATAATTTTAATATTAAACCTATGAAGCTAACATTTTATATATTACTTCTTAATCAAACTTAGCTTTGATATGATAATCATCATAATCACGATAATAATGCAAATCTGCATTGAAATTAAAATATTAATTTCAATTACAAATTTCTCCATTACAATAATGAATACATTAACGTAACTCAACCCAAACAAAACAAGACAAAGACTCACCCCCAAAATTGAAAAACCGACCACTAAAACCCCGAAAGCACTCCATCCGTCTCGTAACCAGAAGCCCCGGCTTACATATTATTTTATAACGCTATCTTACGCGTCCTTCGAAACGGTGCCCGGCACGTCTCGCGACTCGAGCGGCCGAATTGAGCCGTCAAGCTGTTCTAACGGTACCCAGCACCGGCAGCCGAGATCTGCATTGAATTGCAAATGGAATATTTTCGAGGCTGCCCCGTGCGTGGTTCGCGGGGCTCGTTGAACAGTGTCGCCTTTCTTTTTGGAGGAAAGTTATTGTTTTGATTTCCGTTTATTGTCTGAAGCCTGCTCTCTCTCTCTCTCTCTCTCTCGCGGGGGCTTTGAATTTCATTACGGGCTGTGTAATCATGATTGTTTAAGGACTGCTTGCTGTGGTTTTGGATTATTTTCGTATACAACGCTCGAATTCTCGAGCTCTCCGCGCTCTCGGCTCCTTTTTGCGGAAAGAACGGTAATTATACGCGGATACAGTTATAAAGGGGAATAAAAATTCTCGAAAGTGCAACTTTTTAGCTTAGGTAATTTAAAGGAGACGCGGATTTTGTTAAAAAGCAAAAAAAAATGCTTGACCCTCTTACGTGCGGAGAAAGTTGAGGAAAATAGCGGTTAAAACTTAGAGAGATAATTCGTACGGTGCAGATGTTGACCGGACGAAAAGCAGCTTTTTCAAACTTTTTCCAAAACCAACAAAAAAATCCTCGCCGTCAGACCGAATTCCATTATACTTCTCTCATACGTAAAACGGTCGAAAAGCGTATCGGTATAGGAACACGAGCGTCTACACCGAGAGCGCAATAAGCGCATCCGATACGGGCCATCAGCGCCGCGCGGCGGCCCTCAATCATCCTCTCGACGTCAATTTCATCGCTACAAACTAGAAAACGACTTTCGAACTCATCTCCCGCTTTGTTTGCTCTCGCGCGGCTCTCCTCGAAGGACTCGTCGATGCGTGAAGCGCGCCGACATTCCCTCGAGGTGTGCGGTTTGGCTCCGTAAAAAAGAAGGGGCGATCTCTCTCTCTCTCTCTCTCTCTCTCTCTCCTCGCGCCCCGTAAACAAACGTTTTGTCTTCGACGTCCGATTTCTCCTCCATCCTGGAAAGCCGACGGACGGTGGCGAGTGTTTTAAGGGACTAATCAGCCGCGGCCGCGGTGTTTGATTAGGCGGAGGAAAAGTGAGAGGATGGCTTGGGAGGTATTCGCTTCGGTGGGTATCGATTTTATCGGACGCCTGCCGGCGTGGATGATTGCTTGTAAATTGGCTCGAACTAAGGAGTCGAATTAGTCGGGCTGATTGGTAATTTCATTGCCAGTTTTGCAACGGCCCGTTGAGCTTTCGAGGTGGCGAGCTTTTAATTCCGTTTATTGCGTCGAGGGAAAATCGGAATGTTACGAAATTGTTTGAAGCTTCTTTTTTAGAGGGTTTTTTTGCACAATAGACGCAAGTTGGCGTTAAAATGTTTTAGTATGCGGTATAGGTGTCGTGTCTTTTTTTGAAGAAAGAAGCGGTTTGAATAGATACTTAAAGCCTTTGTGTCTAGTCACTGAACAAGAAGATCGTGAGTCTATCTTGGAAAAATATTTCTTCAGAGCAAATTAAAAAATTGAAACAACGCTAAAAATTACAAGATACCCGTGCCTTACTGTTTTAGCTAAAAATACACCTTATACAACACGGCCCGCTACTAAAATAATTCAAAGCTCCGCGGACAATATCGGCAGCCGCGAAGAAAGCTCCGAAAGCTCGAAAAACACGATCCCACGAAGTTACGTTCGTTGCGCAACTCGGGCTCCCGAAACGCGGCCCGGCTCGTCCTCCGCGCAAATTAATCAGGCGAAAATCTAATTAAAACTAAAACCCCGCGCGCGCAGCCTCCCGTTGCGCAAATCGAGCAATTAGATAATGCGCAGGCAGCGGAGTAAAGGGAGAGAGACCGTTACTCGGGAGGGAGAGAGTATATATCGCGCCTGCGCGAGTGAGACCGGTTGCGCAACGGCGCGAGAGGCTGGGATATTTTCGTTATTCCGCCGCTTTTCTGCTCCTTCTTCTTCTTCCTCTGCTTCTTGTGCCGGCGAGTTTCGTACTGTTACGTCCGAGGAAGGACGTTTTTGCGAGGGTCTTTGGACCGGTACTGTTAGCCGACTCGTGTCGCCCGGCTTCATCTCGGCCTCCTCGCCGAGGTTTGAGGAGGAGAGCAGATGCCGGGGAGATATTGTGCTTTGAAATAATTTTTTATTGGATGGACGAGGGGATTAAAGTGAGCTTTGAGCTCGTCTTGTATGCTTGTACGGCAGTCAAGCTGTTATTGATACTATACCAGCAAAAGCTGAAAAAAACAGCCCAAACAAGAGATTAACCCTTTTCCTCCCAAATGACACAAATTTTTTTCAAACTTTCAACCTCTGCACTTTTAATGAAAAAGTCATATAAAAAATTAGGCAAACAGCATTTCTTATAGATTAAGGCCTCCTTTTTCGAATGCCGTTGAGAAATTTTACATAAAACGAAAGCTGGAAAGTTACGTCGTTTTTCCGAAAAATATATGTTAATTGTTTCGCATACTTTACTATCACTTTATTATTCAGTCACCCAGCCTCGCTAACCAAAGTTACGACGGTCTAATGAATAATCCGTGTCGGTCCCCTTAATTTTCGCTCCTCACCCAGGCACATCCTCCCAATCTCTCCTCTCGCTTAACGACTCGCGTCCGAATATCCTTCTCCGCTGCCTTTTAATTGCCGAGTGTAGCCCTCGAAAAAAAAGACGACTGCCTCCGCGCCGCGCAATAAAAGCGATAGCGGCTTTCGACACGGCGTTTCTCGCGGTTCTCTCTCTCTCTCTCTCTCTCTCTTCCGAGCCGTACAATTATTTCGGTGAAACTGAGAAATCTGCCTCCCCGCGGGATAAAAAGAAATGTGTCATTGTTGCCGTGCCCGCCGTCGGCGGCGCTGCTGCCGCCGCCGCCGCCGGTGAGTAAAAAATTTCGGTCTCGCGCCATTGTTTTAGGAGAAAGAGCCCGGCGGATGCTGAAATCAAAGCTTTTTACGTAATTTAATAAAAGTGAAACTGGACGTCCCGCCGACGCCTTTTCTGTTTCCTTTGCTGATTCGGGCCTGGTTTTTGCGCTTTTCCCCCCCGGCGGAGTTTCGACCGAGACACCGAACTCGAATTCTGAGCTGCGCTTCTTGGATTTGCCCAATGAAATCAATAAAAAGTCTAAAAAGTGCGAGTGTCTAAAATTACGTAAATCTTCGTAAAGAAATTTTATATAATATATAAATCATAAATCGATGACCCAATCCGCTTTTTATGAGAAAAACTCTAAAAGATTTCCACCATTATTATACAATTCCATAATAATACAAGCAAAAAATATCGTTTTAAAACACGAGCTAAAACGCCTCGGCTAACGTGACTCTTTGATTTTTCAGATATAAAAACAGCGGCCCGGGATGGTGTCCAGGCGAAAAATTCTTTCACGTTCGCGGGACAATCTCGCGGACGCCGGCTACAAGCAAGAAGAGGAGGAGGACGTCTGGTACAACGTGGACAAATTGTACAAGGTGCGTAATCCCCGTACATTTTCCTCCGCAGCCGATAATAAACGAATCCTTGCCAATGCAAGAATTGGCTAACCGATAAATGACGAACCGAAACGAGCAAATTGAACTTTTCCCAACGGCGCCTGTTTTTGCGCGGCGTCTTTATAACGAGCCGCTGTAAATTCAAAGGAGGCTCTCGAAAACGGATTCGCAAAAAGCGCAAACGCAAACTTTCTTTTTCTTTCCTCGAACGATTCGCTTCGCTTCGCCCGCCGACACGTCTGACCGATTTGCCGAACATCAAAACAATGACAACTAGATTCCTCTTACAGACAGGATTTACACCGACGCCGCGCGCTAATCTCCGCCGTTCAATTAGCCGAACGGCTGTTTCGCACTGAAACCTGTTTTGAGTATCCGGGCCGCATTGTTTTACATCGGGAAAGACTCGAATCTTTACTTGGAAACCGAGTAAAATTGCGGAAAAACGTTGTAGAACGGAGTAGCGGAGTTATTTATCGCTTGATAAATATCTAAAAACATAATTATGCTTTTCGCGAAACGTGTGTAAATGCGGTAATAAAAATTAAAATATATGTTAAGCAGTCGCCGTTCGAAGGTCAACGATCCCGGCTATTTTTCCGTCAATTCAAGAGTGTCGCACTAAAATCACCAAACCGTATTTATTGCAAACAAACCAGTTACCTTTCGACGTCTTAAATTCGACAAAAACAGTTCCCGGCTTTTATGCAACTGAGAGCCGAGAGAGAGGTCGATGAACTTTCATTCAAAAAATTTGTAAAGGATTATTACATTTGAATAAGTGAGCGTTCGAAGGCGACAATTAGGAATGAGAAAGATTACCCGATGAAATCAAGATGTGCCGGGAGAGGCCCCAGAGTACACAATCATTAAGTACGTCTTCAGGTTTTTGATGCTCTTCTTGTATAGGCGGCCGAACCCCTGCAATTTCACGAGTAGTTTTCGCCGGACGAAAGATCCGCCTTACAATTTAACTTAATCGCGTTTTAATAAAAGGCTCTTCGTAAAAAAAAAACTCGCGACGAAGCCAGAGTCGAAAGTGTTTGCTCAGCCCGCACCGTTAGATATTGTTGCCGTAAATGAATCGCTGTAAAATCGGAAAAATTTACTGCAACACGCAGCTGTGCGTTAGAGCAACAGAAGCTGCTCGCGCAACGTTACGCGATTAATAATCATTTTCAACTCAAAACGGAAAACAATTTTATACGCGAATTTATTGGAGCAGCTGCAATATCCATTCCTCGCTTAATTACCTTTCAATAAAAAAAACAAAATCCCCCGTTAAAAGCTCGAATTACACAAAACGCGAAACGCTTACGTAACTTTCGCCACCGCCGCGCCTCGAGAAAGAGAGAGAAAGAGAGAGAGAGAAAAAAAGCAGCGCAACACCTCGGCGCAACCGTCAATTTTCCGCTCCTCCGACGAGGCGCGCGCTCGAAAAAACTTAATCCCCCTTTCGTGCGCACCGCCAATTTACCCGCACCTGCAACGCATCGAAAACCCGCGGCCGCTCCCCTCGGACGCAAAAAAAAGGAGGAGGATTACCGCGCGCCGAAGAATCGCGGAGAGAGAGAGAGAGAGAGAGAGAGACGTCAGTTAGGACGCGGACAGGCTAAACAGAGGAACGCGCTCTAAGCACGCGAAAATAATGACAGGCCGGTTTTTGCCCCCCGGAGGACGGCCCCCGTTCCGGGACGATTGTCCGCGCGGGGCGTTTGCGCGCCGATTCGATCCGCCTCGAGAGAGGCTTCTTCGAGGGGTCCAGGAAGTGACTTGGGACTAGGAGGCGGAAAAATCCGGCAGCGGGGAATAATCGACCATTGTTCGACGGAGGCTGCCGGAGCGGAGCTTATGCTTGGTGCGAAATGGAATTTAAGTTTTAGAGATGCGCGTTACTTCTTGGCTTGATAATTCGGAAGAAGCTCTAAATTAACGGACGCTCGAAGCGACGATTAAAGCCTCGAAAAGATATAATGATAACAAAGCTTCGCTGTGGGAGATCTCAATTTCTCGGCTGATTGGCTTAAATTCCGGCGAATTCCCCGGCTGATTGAGGTAGGCGATGAACGGGGCCGTATTTATTTATGCGGGCGCTAATGAAAAAGGCCCCGATTACATCGCAATCAGGACAGCTGAAATCGAGCGCGAATTACACGGCGCGCAAAGCCGGCCCTGTCAACTTTTTTGAACGAGCCACTAATGGCGGCGCGACGCGTCGACGCGGAAGCGCGGTAATTACGTAGGATTTCATTTTTCCTTTTTTCTTTTTTCTTTTTTGTGAAAATGCCTTGTTAAAAAATGCAAAAAAGTATCGTAAATTATTATTCAATGAGGTGAATTAAAAAATGACAGTTTTTTATTACGTACAATGCAAAAACATTTAATTAACTTGTATATACACTGAGAGAAAAAAAGGAGTAAAAATTACTATTCTGTATCGTAACTCGAGATATGAGAAGAAAAAAAAAGATTTTTACTAAACTGAATAGTAAATATTAAAGTCGAAAATTGTAAATACGAGAAGAAAAATAATATTTACTATTCATGAATAGTAAATATTATTTTTTCGACTTTAATATTTACTATTCAAATAGTAAAAATCTTTTTTTTTCTTCTCATATCTCAAGTTACGATACAGAATAGTAATTTTTACTCCTTTTTTTCTATCAGTGTAACAATGAGAAATAATAATAATAATAAGTGCGCACATAATGTCATAATATTGTAGAATATCAAAGGCTGTAAACGACATTATCATTAAAAAAATCACGGTGTAAAGCTCAGATGAATGTCGAGTTAATTAGATAACAATAGACGCGCGCCGCCTATAATTTGACGCGAGTTTCGCCGATTTTTAGAATATCTCAAAAAAAAAAAAGAAAAAGAAAATGAAAGGAAATGATAAAGGAGCTGCCTGCAAAAGCCTTGTCATTATGTCGTCATTATGCAAAAACGGGTGTTGCCCCGTTACGTCACGATAACTTTTTAATCCCCCGGCCATTTCCATATAAATAATGTCTGACTAGCAAAAAGACGAGAAATTACAATAGAAATTGTACGTCATCCGCCATTATTCTAATAGTAATTGAGGCATTAGGCGGAGAGAGAGGGCCGCCGGATAATGCCGGTTTTTTGCTGTAAATATCCGCAAAAATACCTGTTTATTACGTAAAAACGGCGTGTTGATGTGAGAAATTAGGTTGGCCGCTGCGAGACTAGATTTTATTAACATTTTTCCGGAGTTTTAGTTTTACTTTTTTTTACTGTACGAAGAGAAACTCGTTTAATCGCTTAAATATCGTTTGAAATATTATTCGCAACTAATATAAATTAATTACTTGATATTACCTTTAAAAATATTTCTTAATTATTTTGCTAAATTCAATCTGTAATAATCACAACTAGCAACCAATCAAAATTACATGCCAATCCCGTCAAAAAAAAACTCGAACCCCATCGAAAACCCTGAAAAGAAAGGCAAAGCAAAGCAAATGCACCTCTCCGCGTCCGATTTTGTCGCGGCTCAGCCGGAAGAGGCCCGAGCCTCCCGCTGTAAAATTCACTTTCTACGCTCGCAATCGACGCTCTGCCTGCTCCTCTTTTTCCGCCTCTATTCCGCACCGTGACTAATCGTCGCTTTTTGCGCGGAGAGCCCAGAGATTGAATAGCCCCCCGCGCCGCAAGAAGCTTTCATCGCCGATAAAATAGGCGGCGTTTATTTGTTTATCGGCCCGGAATTGGGCATTGTCTCGTCGCCGGGATGTAACCTGTTTTGCGCGGATTTTCGAGAGCTGCGACTTTTGCTCGCGGTTAACGGATTATATCTGTTGCTTTCTTGGCGATAAAATCGACGGAGGAAGAGGCGCTTTCCTTCGACCGATGGATGGGGTGAAGAAACGAAAATAAAAGCGTTAATGATATTAGAGTTAGAGATTTATATATATATATTGTACAGATCGAATTCATTTTCCCGCCGATAAAATAAATCAAATTTATATTGTAACGCTTTAATCGCTCGAAAATGAAAATAAAACTAAGCTTTCTCTCTCTCTCTCTCCTCGAAATTAGTACAGCGGTAAAGCAGTACACGCTTCTGCCTCTCTCGCAGTTAACAAATAAATTTTCGAACTTAACTGCCTAAAAGAAAGTATCCTCAATTAAACTCTCCTTTCGAATTAATAAAAAAAAAAAGGCGGGCCGAGTCATTATCCGGAAAAAAAGCCGCGCGCGTTAACGATTTATTGCCGGTCGTCGAAAAAATCGCACTCGTTTCATTACAATGTCTTTTTGCCACTGCCATCGGAGCGGCGATTTTCTCTCCCGCGGAAAACTCGTACAAGCCGAGACCGCAAGGACACATTCATTCGCGAGAGCGGCGCGGAGGAGCGCCCGCTTTGGAAAATGTTTATTAGCCTACTTCGTATATATAAGCGAGATTTCCCCTCCGCGCCGAGTTTTCTTTTTCTTAGGCTGATTGGATCTTGGGAAAGTATTCATTTTTTTTTTTTAATTCAGCGGTTTTATTTTCGGTTTTTAATCTTGCCCGGACTTTATAAGAGATTTAATGGGTTTTGTATTATACGCATATTTTAGCAGTGAATTGGGTAAATTTTTCATTCACGTGTTATCCTGGATTCTGTTTCTATGCGCGAGTAAATCATTATAGAAAAGTAGTAAAATACTATAGATAATAAAGCTAAGTTTATTTAAAATCGTACGAATATCATTACGTTCACCGCGCTGAAACACCTTACCGTACCAACCAAATAACAATTCCGCCGATCATCAAAGTGAAAGCTCCACCGCGTTTTTTTCTCCAATCTCTTAATTAAAGAGCAGGCCGACACCTCCGAACCGCGCGGAGCAAACAGAAAATCCATTTTTATCGCGGACGTTAAAGCGCGAAGAGGAGGCATCCTCTCCGCGGCGGTGTAATATAATTGCCGGTCGTTGCGCCTCGCGGCGCGCGTTTAATTTTACAGCCGCCTTGTACAGAAAGGGATCTTGCGCTTTCTAGACGCGTATACATATATATATATAATAAAGCTGGGACTCTCGTTGCAGGACCACATACAAGAAGTGCTGGACAAGTGGAACCAGATCGACGATGAGATCTGGGCGAAGGTCATCGTCTTCGAGAGGAACAGACGCGTCGCCAAGGCGTACGCCAGGGCGCCGGTCCTCACCGTCAACGGATCCAACGACGGCTTTGACGGATTTAGGTGAGTTGAGATTGGCGATTTTTTTTTATTGGTCGTACTGCACGTTTGACAAGGAGAGTGTACGACATTTGGGTAAAGGATTTTCCTGTAACTTTGGGATATGTTTTCTGATGTTAAAATATGAAGGACTGTAACTTTTGAACAAATAAAGATTTTCTAATGAAATTTGTTTTCGATAGGATTTGGTCTCAGTTAAAATACTGTACCGTTAATAGTTGAGAAGTTATAAGTGATTAAGCAAAAATCGATTTTTCTTAGATTTTTGCTAAAAGAGTACAGAACTTTTGCCGAACGGACGCAGCTTCCTTCATATTTTAACATTATAGAAAATATATCCTAAAATTACAGGAAAATCCATTACCCAAGTGTCGTACACTCTTCTTGTAAGTATTTTTATTTTTCTTACTGCACGTGTTAAACAAAAAAATTTGTTAAGAGCTAAAAAGATTGATTTAACGAGCATTGATTCGATTTTGAAAGTTTTACGGTTCGTTTGTTTCTTAATCATTCAGTTGCAACATTTTTCGTTAAGTAATTGACAAACGTGGAATAAAAATTGATTACAAGATTTGCATGCAAATTTTCGAAGTGACGAACCGCCTTGAATGACGTGCAGAAAAGGTCAGAATAAAAATGCGAAATTGAATAATGCATCAGAAAATCCCATAAATCCTCGATCGAATTACGGAGCTTGAAAATTGCATAATCCAGAAAAGAGATTCAAGAAAAACGCCTTGTCCAAACAATCTATAATCAAATCGAATTAACATTTCTCCACCGCGTACCGATCCCCCCCGATAAATTATCCCACAAACTACAAAACACCCACCGCAAGAACCCGCCGTAAATCATCCGTCGCTCTCCGCTAATTCCCGCTAATCCCCGAGAACCCGCCCGAAAAAACGTCCCCAAAACAAACAGCGCCCCCGCACACATAATGAAATTGACGTCGCAAAACCTTCGAGTCGCAAAGCCTTACGTAAAGTAAAGCCGCGTTTATTACGAAACGCGGCGGCGATCGCGTGAAAGCGCCGGGGCATATTATAAGGCTCCCCCGATTTTTCCGACAACAATTGTGCATGTATAATGCCCGCGATTTCTCCCCGACGCTTCCGGCCGCGTTACACTTTGCACCTCCGCGCGAGTGCGAGAGAGTCGATATCGAGTGTCGCGCGGCGGGGAAATGGGAAATGGCGTACAACGCGAGAATCGTGACTTCCGCGGCCGGGGATCGGCTTACGGACGAGAGCTTTAAACGGGGTTGGTTCGTCGAGTGCGTCTTACCTTGGGAATATGAAAGTTGAGGTGGAGGTAAAAGGGTTGTTTGGACCGAGCTTCTTTCGTCGTTCGATTCGTTTTGGAAGTTTTCTTCGATTTTGATTTATGTAATTTGTCAATTTTTAGCGGTTATGGGAGTCGGAAGTAATGAAGTTTTGTTTTCTTCTCAAAAGAAATTTGTTTGGGGCCATAAAAATGAAACATCAGGAACTGCTTTTTGAACATCCGTTATTGTTTTTGACATTAATAAGTGCTTCCTTTTCCACCCATTAATTTAATATAGCATTCGGAAATAAAATTGAATAAAGGGTCTTATAACGACAGTCGGTTTTCTTTTCCTGACGAAAAAGCGCTTTTATAAGGATATTAACTTGCAAGAAAACAATAACGATTCAATTGCTTCCAATTTACAAAACGACGATAAAATTAAAAATTTTTCACGAATCGAATAAAAAAAATGATTATACCTGCAGACGTTTTAAATCCTCGAGAATCGCGGCGGCAAACGCGACGTACAAATTCCGGCTGAATTCACGGCGGTGTAAATGCAATTTTTATCCCGACAAACAGATGTTTACACCATAGAAAACCGTTTTTCCAGCCGAGAGCGAGAATTCGTAATGGTCTGTTTTACGTTCCCAGATGGTGCAGCGTTATTTAGAGCAGCGAGTGAAAACGACATTTTCTCGTGTCTAACTCCGTACTTACTTGAACGAGACTAATTTTTCAGAGCGCAAGAAAGGCATCAGCGTCAAAATAATAGATTTCTCACGAGACAAAGTGCATTTCCATACGGTTTTCGCGTATTATCCATTCCGGCGAAAAAGAAATTTTATAACATCAAAGCGCATATATTTTTTTAAATGTCCTCGATAAAATCAGAACTGTATTACGGAGTAATATAGCAAAGGATTTATGAAACAAAGGCCGAAGAAAAAAAGCCGGCAGATGCCGAAGATAAAGTCTAAAACTATAGCGCAAGTTTATGCATTCTCTAAAAATTCAGATTTTTCTCACGAATTCCCCCCCTTTTCGAAGATCAGAAATGCAGATTACAAGCGATTTTTCGTTCGGCACTAAATTCTATGCTTTCTTTGACTAAA
Source organism: Ormyrus pomaceus (assembly GCA_900474385.1). Lineage (NCBI taxonomy): Eukaryota > Metazoa > Arthropoda > Insecta > Hymenoptera > Ormyridae > Ormyrus > Ormyrus pomaceus. The sequence continues at coordinate 16,093 of UCOM01000190.1, forward strand.
ATGTTAATGGAATCGATTACTCTCCGCTTTCACCCCGCCGCGAGAGTTTTTCGCTCCTTTTTCCTCGTCGCGGCGTAATGTATTCCGAAGGTATATTTCGTTATCTCGCCAGGCACAGCGAGGGAAGACGCTGCCGGCGATATATTCCGCCGGGGGAAGTCACCTTTCTAATCAATACGGCCCGGAAGAATGTGTGCCGGAGAACGCTTAATTAAAGGAGACGCGCGCGCGCCGATCGCCGATTTACGCAATGGAGAAAAAAAAATAGGAGAACTTTCGAAAACGCGCGCCGTTATGGATCGTAACGCGGAAAAATGCCGCTCCGCGGAGTGGATTATTTTTTATGCTCCCGGGATATATAGGCGTTTTCTTTCGAAAACTGTTCGTTAAGTTTATGCCTTCTCGAAGGATTTTTTTCGTAATAAATGATCTTCGGTGGATAAGCAATGCTGTGCTTTATGATTCTCCAGAAATTCGCCGACAGAAATCGGTAGGAGATTCTCGAGTTTATCTAAATTGGAAAAAGCAATTCTAATGGAATAAATTTCTTCCATCAGTTCTTGCTTAAAGGTTTTTCAGCTTGAATATCAGTCGACGTCTATTAAGTAATTCCACGTCATTAACAAAGTGACAAAGATAATTAATTATACATCATTATAAGTTACATAAAGTATTACATAGATGAAAATTGCTCTTTTAGAAAAGAAAAAAAAAGGTCCGTTGTTTCCTTTATCAAAAAAGTGAAATTTGAACGATTCATAATCACTGAAATTTTTGTTACTTTTAAAAGGAAAATGTTATTAAATCCGCACAATAAGCCTCTCCTAGCCAACTGTTGCACGTCGAAATAAAAACCGTCCAAACCCCGAGAGAGACTCGATTAAAAATCCCCCCTCACCGAAAAATTCGATATAAATAAAATCCCGCTCCGCCGGGAGATAAAAAGCTCGCAATTACGCTTGCGTAACTCTAAAAAAACATCGGGCCCTTAGCCTGTCATCCTCCTGGGCGGCTGGGCGATTTCGTCGCCGGCGGCGGCTTCGGCGCGGCGTCTGAAAACGAAAACGCGCGAGGCGTGAAAGGCCGATCAACGCCGCCGGGAGAGAGAGAGAGAGAGAGAGAGGTTAACGACTCCTCGAACTTCGCCATCGGGGTCGGAGGAAATCGCGATTTTATGGGAAACGCCGAGGGTGTGGATGCGATTGTGCGGCGCGGGTTGCGTAAGTTTGCGGGGCGCTTGCGGAGCGTGAAAAATCGCGCGGCATTTTTCGGGTGAGTTTAATCGGTGCCGAGAGCTGCTGAGCGGTGGAATTGAATAAATATCATTGGCTAATCCGTTTCATAATCGGGCTGTGCGAGGTTTAATGGTTCGCTATTAATCCGCTGGTTACGACAGGATCGTTATGAGAATATTCATGGGAGCACGGCGCTTCGGTGTCCTCTCTCGGCGGTGTGTGCATGTTTGATTATTTTGAGAGAAGCTGGCGTTTCTATTTTCAAATTAAGACTTTTATTAATGCTTTCGTTGTGGAAAAAAGTTTCTGATGTTTGAATGCGTACATTAAATTCATTTCCTTATAGAGTTTCTTAGTACATAATAAGAGGGCTTTCTATTTAATTATGAAAATGCATGCGCATATAATTAAAAGAAGTATCCATTGACACCATAATTTAAAAAACAAAAAACTGGGTCGGTCCAATTAAAAATTTTCTTTCAACGATAAATACAAATTCAAATATTGTAGTAAATAATTTAATTGGCACACCTTAATCTTCTAAAATTTTTATTGCAACATTCTAAAATTTTTTTTTTAAATATTCATAATAGAACTCTTTTAGTTACACGAAGACATTCGGAATATAAAACATGTCAAGGATGCACATTATAAAATGTAGAAATCAGAAGTTTTAAATTAAAAAATCTAATCGATCACACGTAGGTTTGAATATTAACAAAAGCATAAGCACCGTCTTTCCAAAAAGAACAATTTTTCAAAAAGTCGACAATTAAAAATCCCCTAAACGTTCAAACAATCAAGTTTCCCAGTACGAATTACTGAAATTTCGTCCAACAATAAACCGCTCAGCAAAAAAAAACTCGCCAGAAAAAGAGCGGCCCACATCTCTCTCTCCTCTGCTTTCGCGACGCGGAAAATTCGTGCCCAGGCCATATCCCCCGGTGAAATCCACAGGCCAGCCGGCACATTACGCCTCTCTCGCGCGAGTCGAATCATTGAAAGTCAGCGAGAGACGGAGGAGAAACGCGCGCGCATACACACACACACACATCCACGAGAGCGTCCCGATTTCTATAATTATTCCGCGGCCGGGGGGATTATCACTCTGCGCGCGCCGGTCACGTCCCGATTCGCCGCGAGAGAGCCGAGAGATTGATACGGTGAAATCGAAATTTTTGAAACGCGCGCGGACCCGCGACAGGTGTGTCCGCCGCGCGCGCACCTTCCTCTCGCGGATTAGAAACCCGAGAGGAGGAGCCGAGGATGGACAGTGGGAAGTGATGTTTGCTTGGGACTTTAAAATTAGCGAAGTTCGTTGGTCTCTAGGAAATGCAGTATGAGTCTTCTGAATTTTACGAGAAACTTATATGTGGTAATTTTTGTAGATTTTTACAGTCTGTTTTCCGAAGTATTAAAGACATTAAAATTTTTACTGCAACCGTTGCTATTCCCAGTTGGAAAATTAAAAACCGATTGCCACGAGCACTTAGTACGTCGAGCATTTCAATGCTCTCGATTTCGATAAAAGTTCTTCACGCTACGCGAATTTATGTGTTTCGAGTCCGTGGGATGCATTATCCACATGTTCCTTACCCGCGAAACCGAAGAAAGTCATTCGCAATTTTCTCAAAACTATTTCACGGTCTATAATCTCGATTTTGAAATCGAACTTTTTCGAATTTTTGTGGTAATTTATTGAGAAATAATTACTTTAGTAGTTAACCAAATGTAGCACGCGAGAGTAGACTTCGTAACTTTCTTGCAGCCTATAATTCTAGAATTTTTTTTGGATCCGAGTTTAATATAGAAAACGTGTAATTATAAAATTGTTATTTTTGACATACATAATCAATGATGTGAAATACAGCTTCGAGGTAGTTTTCAAGGAAGTCTGCAACCGTATACATAAATTTACGTTCTGATTCCGAATCTTTCTCCAAATCACACAATCTAACAAGATTAAAACGATGAATATCAATTAGATACACTACTGCCGACTTCCCGACACTTTTGACGAGAGCGAGCAGATCAATCTTCCTTTTTTATACCCGCCGCAAAAAAAGCTTCAATTAAAATTCCAGCAACCGAAAACGACGAAAACGTCCTCACCCGACTTACACGCGCAGCGAGAGGTGCCGTCCTTCCGTAAAGTAATTCGACAAGAGCAGCAGCCAGGGTGCACCTTCCGATCGCGAATTAATGTTTTCATTAAAGAAGTGGCTGCAGCCCGCGGCCGACAGAAGCGTAGGACGAAGCGTATAAGCTCCGCTCGAAAATCTCGAGCGGCCAAAAAGTCCCGCAAGCAAAACGAGCTCCGATCCACTTCATTAGCCGCGCAATCCAAATATCGCCTCCCTTCTCCTCCCAATCCGTGTCCGTTAATAAGAAACACGCGGAAAAAACGGTTATTGCCCGAACGCATCCCACCGACGCCAATGGACACGTATATACCTTACAGGATAGGACTGTGCGGCTTCGACAACCCGATGCGCGACAGCAAGACCGAGGAGGCGAAGCGACACATTAATCAAGGCGTGAAGATAAGGATGGACAAGCAGGGCAACATCATGATCAAGAGGCTGTGCAAGAGCAACGTTTACGTGAAGCCGACGAACCAGGAGGACAACGCCATCGGCCCGGAAATCGTACGCAACTCCCAGGGAGCGCTCGAGCACGAGAAACCCGGAAAGGTATAGGATATACATGTACTTTCTATTATGTATCGTAATTGCGTTTAATGGCTCAAATTCTTTCCGGAGATCCGGCTTACAATGAGGAATTTTTATATATGTACTGTGTTCCTTCCACCGCGAGGAGGAGGAAGCTAATCGCACGTGACTGCACGAAGTTTCTCTTTTTCATACATATGTGTATAAATCCAATTTCTTTTGTAATCGCGAGGCATCAGGATTTTTGTAAAGACAGGCGCTATCACGTCGAAGTCGTGTGGAAATCGCGAGATACATCCACGCGTTTAACACAGCAGAATTCCATCAGAGTCTGCGGTCGAAACGCAAACGCGCCACATTCGCAATTTCATAACTTTCCTCTCTCGCGAATATATTCGGGAGAAGCGCCTCCGAAGCGCAGTGGATGAGCCTTGATATCTTGAACAATTCCTTCTTGCAGCTGTTCGACATGAACAAATTCCAAACGAACCTGATGCGCGAGACGTGGCGGGCCTACCCGGACAGGCGCCGGCTCGAGCTCCAGTGCCTGAGCGCGATCGTGTTCGTGCGCACCGAGGCCGACATCCTGCAGTGCCCCGTCTGGGTCCTCGTCGTCAACGTCGTCGGCCTGGACATGCTCAAGTCGAAGCTGCCGCCAGGTAGGCCGATCATCACATTTTTTTCACTTCTCCTTCTGGAATAAGCGGGGGATATTGTATGGGTGTCCTCGTGCACGTGAGAATCGGGGCTTTTCTTACGTTTTCTATTTCCGCGGGATTGGGTTTTGTGAGAAGGTAAGCACAGCCGGCGACTCCGGTGCCGAGGATGGACACGATCACCGCCACGACGATTTGCCCGATCATGCTTGAAATGCAATTGTTTTTTAGATATTTTAATAATTGTATAATTAAGTAGCAAATTTTTAGACTTGCTTAAAGCTAATTTTGTAAATAAACTTTCCTCGCGGATATATCGCGAATTGGCAGGCGGCAATTTAAAAAAAAAACTCCGGAACTCGATGCTTTCACAACAATTTGATTGAGCTATCCACGGTTTCATCGATTGGTTAACCAAATAAAACGCCTGCCATTCACGTCTCCGCGCTCGCTGATCAATCGGATCTCAGAGATATATCATTGCGCGCGAGGCGCGAATTAACCGTTACCAAAAAAAAAAAAAAAAAAAAAAACAACAAAGTTCCTTAATTGAAAAATCAAGTGATTGACGTCCGCATAATTGAAAAAAAAAACTTGTAATCATATCCGGCTCAGCGGGAGAAGAAGAACACTCTTTCCGCGTCTACTCCATAAAATAAAAAAAAAATCCTGAATTAATACCCGAGCCCCGCAAGAAAGAAGCGCACAACCCGACCCACTCCTGAAACCGTATCCCAGTCGGCGGCTCGTTGCAACCTCGAATCAAGCTCGGAGAGCCCATACGAATCGTGCGATCCACATTCCCCGGCCTGTACATTTACACTCTCTCTCTCTCTCTGTTCCCAGTGCTGGCGCTGCAGAGGCCGGTGGACATAAAGAACCGGCCGCGCATCCCGATCCCGGACGAGGACCCGTACAGCATCGCGGGCGTATCGACGAGCTCGACTGGGCCGGTCGACGCCCTCCTGGGCCGCGACGGCCGCGAGCAGATCTACGCCGGTCACCCGCAGCAGCAGCAGCAGCAGCAGCAGCAGCAGCCGCCGCCGCAGCAGATGAGCCGGCAGCACCGCCGCGGCGAGCGCCCGCCGAAATTGCCGCCCCGGGAGAACCTCTACGGACACGACATTCCCAAGGTGAGAGAGCCAAAGGGGATTCGTGACTCCGGGCGCACCGGTAATGCCTGGGATGCGCGCGCCGATTGCAGGTTGCGGAAAGGGGGCGCTCGAGTTTACCTGATTCTTCTTCTTTTCGCGGCGGCGACGATACTCGCGCCGGCGGAGGTCGGGAGTTTCGCGAGGCGGCTCGCGGATCGGTGTTTATGTGTGGATGGTGGTTAGGAGAGGTTAATTTCGACGGCGTCGCGTGCACTGACATCGCGGCTCTGCTGTGCACGTTCTTTTTTTTTTCGAAAGTTAATCAGACACTTTGAGAACTATAAACGTGCGCCAAATAAAATTCCATTCTCGATTTGAAGTTTCAGTCTGACGGAGCAAGTTTTTAAAAGGCACCGAGGAGATTTCGCCGCGGGTCAGAAGAGTTTTTAGAAAAAAAGAATTACCCAATGCTGGGTACTTGATGCACTCAAAAAAAAATGATATTATATAATTTAGACAGACAACAAGAAGTTGTTTTAATTTTCATTCAATTTTTAATAAAGACAGCACATTTTACTTATCAAGTAATTCCTTAAAAATTTTACCGAACAAGAATTATAAAATAATTAACATTCGCTTAGCAATTAGAATTTTCGTAACGAATTATTTTTCAAATACGCTAATCCCTCTGCTTCTCAGCCAACAGCGATATAATTTCTTTCTAAAAAAACTCCTCCGCCCGCGACACAGCATCCTTAAACAGCAAGGCGCTCATTACAGCGACCCGAAACGATCGCGCGCGGAATCACCGTATATTAACCGCCTCTTCTCGCGGACGTATTAGGCAAGCTCTCTTTCCGAATTTCCATCATAAACTCGCGGTCCCCGTGTCCGCTGCTCTCCGCATTCGTTCTCACGCGAGCCGGGCGACGCAACGCCCCTATATATACCTATATATAACTTACGCGCTAGTTTTACCAAGCGTTATCATCTAGCTCTCTGCATAACCGCAATTGTCTGTTGTATTTTAAGATGCCGAGGCAGGTTTACGTGAAGGTACGTCTCGACTTTATTACAACTGCACCCTCGTTTATACGTGTATGCCTCTTCTTTTCCCTTGAGCACTGAATTACATCAGCATGCAGTTTCTTTGGTGTGTGGTGCGTGTGTGTGTGCGCGCGAGTGACGAGAGTAGTAATGTATGAGTCTTTGCACCGTTTCTTGAGGTCCAATATAGCACTCTCGGCCTGCCTCGATCTTAACTCGTTTGACTGTCTGTGGATTCGGAAGTGCATGGATCGGGCTTGGTTATTACGCCTCGGCTAATGTTTGTGTTGCAGCCCGACTATGACGATATCGAGGACGAGTACATTCCCAGTCCCGTGAGAGCGCCCGTTATGGAGGAGAAGAAGAGTAAAAAGGAGAATAACAAGAAATACGGTGAGTTGATGAAGATTGTGACGAATTCGAGTATTTTATGCTCTTGATTTTGTTTACAAACTTATATTAAAATGGCGGTAAAAAGTACATTGCGTAAAGTTAGCCAAAGCCTTTTTTTTTTATTTACTTCTTAAAACGGATCCTTCTCCTGTTTCGTTTTCGTGTACCGATTTCGAAATGTAATGACGCTGCCGCGCGCGTAAATATTTGAAAGTGAAATTTCAGGGGGGAGTGATAAATGGCTTAGTTGACTGGTATTTGCAGCGAAAACAAAAAGGAATTATCGCATTAACTCCAGCGTGCTGTAAATTACACATATCCTAAAGCATACTTTATCAAGTCAATTGAAAAAAAAACAAACATTAAACAAAAGTAATCTTTTAGAACAACAAAACACTTTCTATTTACTTACTCAAAATCAGTCGATTTCCTATACATATAAGTTCCCTGGTAAAAAATTAACCAGTATTTTAAATGGAGCGCTTTTCAGCTAAAATTGATGTCTAAATTAAATAAAAACAGTCATTACATTGAAATATTCATGAGCAAACATATTTAATTACTTGATAATGCCAAAAAGCAAGCTAAGAATCGGCTAAAAACTGCTCAACCTTTCTACCAGCTAATTCGTCAAACGAAAATCCATTCGCAAAAAAACTAAAGCAAACTTGAAATTCCAGACGACCCGTACTACTGCGGCCTGCGCGCCCGGGTGCCGAACTTCGTCAAGATGGCGAAGAGCAACGGCCACCCGGTGGGCCCGAAGCTGTCGGTGGCGGCGCGGGAGAGCATCTACGGGCACACGACCGGCCAGCGGCAGCAGCAGCAGCAGCCGCCCTCGGTGGCGGCCGCGCTCGCCCACCACCAGCACGCGGCCTACGTCGCCGCCGGCCAGGGCTACGCCATCGGCCACAGTCAGTCGGCGCAGATCTACGGCCACCACGTCGTCGCCGCGGCAGCCAAGCGGCCCACCCCCGTCATGCACCACGCGCGCAGCTTCGAGAGTGGACTCGGTCAGTTGGCTGATTTTGACGAATTTTCTTTTTTTTTTGTTTTGAAGACTGCTGGAAAATTTTTCGTTACATTTAATGCAAATGTACAGGAAGCGTTGATAATGCACATATTGAAGTTTCATTTTTTGTTCTTGAAATTTGCAATGTTTTGAAAGAAAAAAAACTTAAATTTATGGTAGATTTGCGTAAAATCTAATGTTTTGAGAAAGATTGGCATTAATGCATTAAAAGTACATTAAATTTAATGTTATTATTGACAGTGAAAATATAGAGAGGTCTTGAATGAAATTTTTCATGGGTAAAAAATGAAAAAAAAAGATTTGCTTTGAAAAATGTGAAATGGCTACAAATTGCTGCTACGTTCATTAATTTCGAGTATAATCCTTTAGGTTCAAGATACCTGTAATTTTTTTCCGTTTACAAAATTTAAAATCCACTTACATCAAGCTTCGAAATCTCGCAAGACAAAAAAAGAGCATCTAAATTTGCCGAAAAACGTCTTAAATTCAAACCTTTTTTAACAAGTTCGGAGAAAAAGAAATTCTAATTTCGCAACTTTTAAAGCTCGATAATCATCAATTAGGATTTCGCCTTCAATTACACTTTGCATCGGCTCGCGCGGTATCCCCCTTAAGCGGCTATTTTATTGCGCCTTTTATATTCGCGCGGCATAATGCTCGCGCGCTTATATGCAGGACGCATTTTTCACGATCCCTTCGGGGATATTAATGGCCCGAGTAATAAGGCCGCCCGGTAATAATAAGCCAGATTATTCGGTTACGTTACTCTTGCGCATCCGCGTAAGTGTATACGAAATTTGGTGGCTTAGTAGGCCCATTCGATGATTTATTCCGAGAAGCGACATGTAATAATGTCTTTCGATTGTAATTTAGTGCTTTCGAAAATCGTTTTGCTTCTCCTTATACCTTCGAGAATTAAAAGCTGATTGAAATAAGACAGGAAGCGCGGAATATTACATTCTCATTTTTTTACGTGGGTTATTATGTAAAAGATAAAAGTGGTTGAATTTTGTCCTTTTTGGGAATGTAGCCGATATCTGATTAATAAATTGTGTATATTTATTTTATTTATATATATTTTTTTGACATAGAAAAGAAAATCAAATTTAAATGATAATGATTAGAAAGATATATAATACTTTGTTAACAAAAAGTAACGGTTTTTATGTATATAAACAAGAAAAACTGTAAAACTGTAAAAATATAACTTAATCTTAACAACTAAGCAGACTTTTAAAATTTTAAATTGATGGTTTGACGATTCTAATAAACTTGTATTTATTCATTTGCAGATTCCGACGATAGAACCGATGCTCCATACAATCACATTTACGGAAGGTTACCCATCCCAACGAGAGGCATGATTCCACCCACACCTCGCGCTATGTTCATTGGCGAATGGGATTAGATTATAAGACATACTCCACTTTTCTTTCCCGTCCTTCTTTTCATTTCTCACCTCTTCCCCTTCTTTGTTTCCTTTTTTACCTCCTTCCTCCCCTCGCTCTCTGTTATTTGAACTTATAAACCTTGTATATTGTTAATGTACTACATAAATATTCAAAAAAAATTTTTTATTGATAGAACGTCGTATTTCGTATTCTTTTTCTCTCTTTCACTTTGCTCTTTATATATTTTTATTATTTCTTTTGAATGTCTTTTTAAGTCGAATGTAAGCTATTGATACTTGATAATTTTTACGAGTTAAGGAGAGAAATTGTAAAATATTAGATGTAAATTGTTAATCGTATTTGTGTAATTCATAATGAACATAAAAAAAAGAAGACTAGTGTGCCATGTCAATGGAGAACAGTGGCAAGCGTTGACTCTTTTCTCACTCTTTATTGAGTCGACAAAAGAAAAATATTTTATTCAAAATGCATAGTGAATGTTTTAAGTCAATCGAGTTATTTTTTAATTTAAACTGAATAAATAAATACCCTTGATGGAAAGATTGTGCGTTTCAATAATGTAAGAAAGAAATTTCGTTAATGTATGTATAATAGCATTTAAGGTATTAAATATAAGTCTAAAATTTTCAAAAACTTGTTGAAAAAATTATATTTGAATTATCAACTCGCCCAATGCCTTCTGGTTACTTTGTTAACCGACTATACATCAAATGAACAGGTAAAAAATCTTACTCATAAATTAAATCACTTAACATTTGTATGGTGCGTTACACAGCAGTACAAGAGAAAACACTATTGTATAAAAAATTATCGTAGTAGTAGAGAGTGTTTTTTTTTATCACTGGAAGTCCAAACTTATTATCTTAATTTAAAATAAGGAACTCTCAAAGTGTCAGTTGCCTCGATTCCGTAAGTCTTTGACTTTGTAAATGCGAACTAGCCAATGCTCAGTCGTGTAGGCCTCTTCAAGAGTAGTAAGTTCAAAGTCCTTGTTACCGATTTCCATATTTCTTACTCGATCATAACCAGATGGCTTTCCTACAGGTAAAAAATAATCGTTTAATTTAAAAAAAAACATATTTTTAATTTTGTAAAATTAATTTTTAAAAATTTTGATAAAATTAAAATTAATTATAGTGCAAAGAATATCCTACAAGAAAAATGATAAATAATTTGTTTACTTTACCTCCTTCTGTATAAACCTGTCCAAATCTATAGTAGCACATTTTATACATCAAGCAATTCAGTAATGTTGGAGTGCCTTCTTTATCAACTCTAAATTCTCCAGCTGGATTATAATAATCCCATTCCGATATAGACTTTCCTTTTTCTGTGCTTCCAGCAATTCTTACCATCCACAAGAACTTATTCAGATCTAAAAATTTCAACGTGATGTAAAAATTTTGTCAATCAAATGTTTCTTTACCACGATTTAATTTTATAGAAAGTAAAATATTTACCGTCTGACGAATAACCCGTTAATCCACCGAAAATAACGAGGACATAGTTAACATCAAGTTCCCTCATGATTTCATATGATTTTTCTTCTGTACTAGCCATAGCCTGGCCAACTCTAGATATGTGCGTATTATTCCAAGTATTATTATCCACTAAAATCGTCCGATTAGCCATTGCCGTTATCTGATAACCATAATCCCACCAGGACATTACCTTGGCATCCTGAAGAATATATTTATATAAATTAGTCAAGTATAAATCAGAATCATTTAATATTAAAAAATTTTATGTGAAAAACGAACTTCTGGTGTATTCATACGCAGCCAATAATAAGCTTCCCTAAAGTCATCAAAAATCATCCTTCCTCCATCAGGAGACCGAGCCGAAAGTACAATACTAGGAGAACTATAAGCTTCAACAGTAACCCACGTACAATGGAAAGTATATGAGAAGAAAAGGACGCACATCACTACAACAAACAGCGTTGCGACCTAAAATTTTTTAGAAATATTTTAACTTGTGTAATTTAAAAATCTAATACTTTACTTGTGATTAATTCTTTACCTCACTTCTTAAAACATAGTTACTTTCAAATTTCTTTGCCTTCTTATCAACGGTTTTGCTACTATCAATTTCTTTCATGTATTTAAGAAGTAAAGAAGAAGCCGCTATTCCGCCTAAAATGCACATCACAGGTGCTAGCACCAACATCAAACGCACCATAACACCCTAAAAAATCATGTTTTTCATAATTTTAAATACTAAATTCAAATAAAGTATTATAAACTTAATAAATCATTTTGAAAAATCTTTTTAATTTACTTTAATAAAAAAAAAAAGTTTTTTCGACTTTAAAAATATGTATCTTGAAATAATAAAAGACTTACAGCAAAATAAAGACTTGTAGCACCATAAAGAATCAAAAAGATGTTAGAATCTGTTAGTTTTGAAAAGCAGAAGTATAAACCAGCCGGGAATAAAAATACTAAAATCTGTAAATCAAAGTAAAAAGAGCTCCAGGAAGTTGGCTGATGTTCAGATACTGAAGCTATAATTGGAATGTGATTTTTGGCATAGGAAGGATCTAGTAAAGAGTAAAATCTTCCTGTCCAAGGCGAAATTTTCCCGGTTACTGTCAAAACAGCTCCAACAGCAATAGACAAAGCCAGTGTTGTAATAATAAGACCTTGGAATAATGTATCAAAATCGCTTTGTGTTAATCTGCTTCGAAGATAGTCCACAAAAGCATGTATTTGACATAATCCAAAAACTACAATTGCCTGAAAAAGTATTTTAAAATAATTTGAATCAAGTATTTTAAAAATGATTTGCAATCATAAATAACAGTAATAAAATACTTCAACTTACAAGCATATGCTCAGAGCTTTGAACTGGCTGGAAGCCCACAAATGGTATTTGCATAGAAAATATTGTTCCAAGGCAGTATAAAATGCTATATGCAACGTAGATTCTATGGGAGAATCTACCTGTGACCATTAGAGTCAAAACATGCAAAGGTATAAGATTTATCAAAAAGACGTATCCTCCCCATGATGAGACCATGTAAAAGTATGCAAGTGCTGTACAAGTGGACCAGAAAATTGTACCCGTTTTTACAGCTTTAATCCACATGTAATATGTAAAAAGCATGCAGAAAATAGCTATTCCTTCGTTATCATATGACCCTGCAACAGATCGGGATATGTAACCAGGCACAATGGAGATCATTGCTGCTGCAAATAATCCTGAAGCAGAGTCCTGAAATATAATGTCAATTAAAGTAAACTTTTTAAGAAACTTGATTATATTTTATTATTTACCTTTAATTCCTTTGTAAGTAAATATGTTACAATAGTGGTAAAACTGGAAAACAATGGTGCAAGGAAGACGCAAACATTTCTTATATCTATAGTGATGTTTAACATCCAAGCTAAATGGTAAAAGGCTGCTGAAGTTACCATCAATCCAGGATAAATTGTTCCTATTTTCAGATTAAATTTTAGGTTTCAAGGTACTAAATTTATCGGCTCAGAAAAATATAATTTCAAAAATCATCAAATAAAATTTAAACATAATAGCAAAGAGATTTTATTTAGTTTAAAAGAAAATTCAAAATATTAAAATAAATCGAATTACCTCCTATAATTCTTCCTAGTGGATACCATACTCGATCATCAAACCAATTCAAGAAATTATAGAATCCTTCCTCAGTCAAATACCTTGTTGTTCTGTAATTGAAGTAAGGATCGAATTCATGGATAACACTTTCAAATCTCAAGACAGAAAACAATCGCGTGGCAAAAGCTAAAAATAAAATTGTTATTAATATCCTCCTTTCCAATATTATCAAATTTCAACTCACATAATATTGCTGCAAAAGAGAGAATAGTTAATTTGAGAAGGGTCTCCTGTTTTTGTGCGGACATTCGAAGTCCTTTAGCTTTCAGAAGGACTCCCATGGTTGATCTAAATAAAAGTGTATATAAATATTAATTTTTAATATATAATAGTTTTAAAGACTTTAATTTTTTTAACTTGAAACATAAGTAAACAAATCAAAATTAAAATTCCTTTAACATTGAAAACAAATGAAGAATATACTATTCTAATTCTATTCTATTATTGATATTCTACAGTAAACAACAAGATAATCAAAACAAAAGATAATTAAAATTGACCAAAAAAATTCGAAAAATAATTACGAAAAACCAAGAATTCACGTAATTCTCCAAACCATCGAATTAAACATCTACAAATAAAAAATAAACGCTGCAATTCTTTAGAGCTTTTGACCACGTATACACGCGAATTTTCTAGCCTAAGCACCGGCCGGCGCTGCGTAGGTCGCCTGTATGTGTCCAATATCAGCCTTGGAACTTCGCTTAACGTCAAGAATCAGAGTAAACAAGGAGTATAATTGTGCACTTACGGCCTCTCTTTGCGCAGCCCAAATGGATAGAACCGATTTAAATCATGAAAAGCGAAGTATAAATTTGCACCCGCGAATTTCGTGAATCGCGAATTCGCGACGGCGGCGACGTGTATATTCCCTCGCTGCTCTGTCGAAAAAATCTACGATGCCAGCGCTCGTAGCATCAAATGCGGGAACTTGCATGATAAGTCAATGTACTGTCTGCGCCTCTGCGGTACAGATTAGGGTTCGTATCCGCTGCTAAAAATTTTTTACTGGATGCCGTAAGTATAGTCAGGCCGACAGGTTTGCCGTAAGTGGCCTTGGTTTTTGCGAGGATGAATGTTGGAAGGTACTTTGATGGGTCTGACTTTGATGCATTTAAATTTTAACTGAATTTAAAAATAAACGCAATATGTTAAACGATATCGGTTATCTTATCAGAAAAAAAATTAGAAAATAATTAGTCAACAACTTTACTTATTATTTACTAAATAGTCAATAAGTTTTTAAACTATTTTAATTTTAAGTTACTCTTACGATTTAAAATGAGTATTGCAATTTAATTCTATTTTGTATAAGTACTTTTACAATATCAAAGAAAATAAGTAAATCAAATTTATTTTTTGTAGTGACAATTTAACTATATAAAAACATTAAATTAATTTTTAACGTTTGTTTTATTAAACAGTAGTTGCATTTAAAAAACTTTATAAATCTTTTAAAAAAGTTCAAGTTACATATAATACATATATACATTTGTTTAACATCACGTCACATATCAAAATGAAGTTTTTGATCCTGAACTCATTAAAACTTTATCAACTAGTTCAATTCTAATTTGCAATCGTGATATTTGCTTATCAGATAACTTTTCTTTTTTAATACGCTTAAGAAGGAAATAATTAATAAATAGCCTCAATCCTTCTCTAAAATGATGTAACTTCTCAGAGATTGCAATTCTTTCAAACACTTGCAGGCATGTCTCTGTGTTTTCATGTAATAAAATATCAAGCATTACTTTTTTAAAAAGCTTCATGGTAACTTTGTCCAACTCTCCAAGCTCAATCACCTGCAAAAATAAGACCAAAAATGAAATAAATTTTAATGTTTATACATATAAATTATTGGTTTTTCATTGAAAATTTCTGACCTTTAATATTGATAAGGGTAAAGCTTTCTGAATAAACAAATAGGACAGCATTTGAGCCATATTAATAATTTGTTTCATTTCATAACTATTTAACATTTTGAATTTATCCCACAATGTATATTGAATAGTCATCTAAAAAATGTATAAGTGTTAAGTAGAAAGTAAATATTATTTAATCATAAATGTTCTGTTTTTACTTACTTGATATTTTCTATCATATTCACAAAACTTTTGCAATAATACAGCGTAGTAAGGATTAAATACTTTTTCTTGAAGGCAGCAATTTAAAATTACGTAAACTATTTCTCGTTCTTGACGTTCTTTCAACCCTAAATGATGTAATTTTTCAAATGCATCTAAATAATCTTCAGCTGTCATTAAAACGCAGAAAATATTTTTTCTGGCATCTGTATTCATTCTTTGAGCTCGTGCGGCTTCAAGAATCTTCTTGCTGTAAACTGGCTTATTTTCAGAGGATTCAGTTGCTTTGGAATTCGGTATTTCTTTTCCTGACCAAGCTGATCCAACTATCCACCATTTACCTCTTTCATCCGCTGCAATCGTGAGTTAATAATTAATAATTTAATTTAAACGTTTAAAAAGTAAACATGGTGATTACACATACCGTTCAGTAAATCTTCAAAAGAAAGATTTAATTGAGATATAGCATTTCCTTTTCTAATCAAAGTTCTCGAAATTTTTTTTAAATGTTCTACGATACTTTGATCATATTGAGGGATTTTATTCATGTTATTATTTTTTATAGCCAACAAAACATCCAACATGAATTGAATTCTTGAACTGTAACAAATTAAATATTTAGAATTTAATTAATCAGAAAAGTAATCTAATGAATTAATTTTTAATTTGCATTGATTCATCTGCTTCTTACTTGGATGATTTTACTGTAGCAGCTTTTTGCTGTAAATTCAATATAAGTTCTTTTAAAGCAAGAGGATCGTCCTTTCTCATTCTAAATCCAGCCGTTTTTAAAATTAATAGAATAATTTCAATTTCTTTCTCAGTAAATTTATTAGTTACTTTCCCTAATATTTGGTAAATAAGTTGTGATCCAAAAACCTACAATTTAAAAATAATTCAATTTTTAGTTTAAAATATTTTATTAAAAGAATAAATTAAAAATTACCTTAAAATTGTATAAATGACAAATCATCAAAACTAAATTATCAAGTTCTTTATTTTCTACTTCTTGTGTTTCTTGAATCATTTCATTGAACTTCTTTATAAGCATCATAATAATGTGAGCTCCAACTTCTGTTCCAACATTAGCATGAAGTATTGCAATGCACATCATATGTTCAATTACAAGCCTTTCAGCAGTTAGAACCGGTGCCACAATAGAGTCTAACATCAAATTGACCAGCATTTGATTCATGTCATTCCTACTGTTGGACATGTATAATTCATCTAACTGCAAAAAATATAAATATTCAATAATCAATGTTATCTTTTACAATTCATTTTTATAAATATATTTACCTGAGAAATAATAGAAGGCATATTACTTTCTGCTAATTTATTTAAAAGACCTTTCATTTGCCTTCTTAATTGCAATAATGTTTCATTTTTCTCAGCACTATTCTGTAATTGCTTCATTCTTAAAGCAGGTGCAATATACTTTTGTTTCACTTCTGTTATTACCTCGCCATCTTTGTTTCTTTTCCTACCGTAAATATCTTCCCAAATACCATCTTTTTTTTCTGAACTATCTGTTTCCGCAGAATCAATTTGCTCTTTGTCTCCAGAAGCTTCAAAATCTTCCATATCTTCAGAACCAAAATTTTCTTCATCTTCAGATCCAAAATCTTCTTCGTTCTCAGAACCAAAATCTTGTTCATTATCAAATTCAAAATCTTCATCTTGAGAATTAAAGTCTGAAATATCTTCATCACTATCAGATATTTTTCTCTTTTTAGCAATAGCTTTTTCTCTTACAACAGGAAGTTTTCCCTTTTTAATTGCTGTTGTTTCCTTTTTAGAAGTACTTCCCTTCCCATTGTTTTTCTTTTTCTTACTTACAGAACTTTTATTTCTATTATTATCACTTTCTTCATGACTTTCATCATCAGTTTCAGATTCACTGTCCTTTTTAATTTTTATAGACTTTTTGCTTGTAGGTGTTACTTTTTTCTTCTTTTCCTCAATCTTTTTCTTTTTTGTAACAGGTTCTGTTGATACATTAATATCACTATCATCATCAGATTCATCATCTGACTTCATTACCAATCGCTTTTCACTCTCTGCAGCAACCTTTCTTGTTTCTTCATCGCACACATCCAAAAGGTCTGAAATATCGTTATAGAAAAATAAGTATTAGGAATTAAGAACCTTAAATTATTAAAAAATTTTTAAACTCACAGTCTAATCCATCACATACAAAAGACTTTGGTAGAGATTTTTTGTTCTTTTTCTTCAGATTTAATTTTTTTTCCAAGCTTTTGATGATTCTGTCTTCAGCAAGATTATCTTTTTTCAAAGCCAACTTACGGCTTCTATTAAATCTTTTATTTTTATTCCCCATTGTAAAAGATTCCTGTTACGTTCTGATTGATTGATAATTAATTGTTTTTTCTTGTTACAATATCACATGTCTTCTTTCTGGATTCTCTCTTTGACGGTTGTAATTTAAGGTTAGATTTATGTTGTCATGTGGCCATGTGGTAGAATGTAGTGTTTTTAGCACGCACTGTACAATTTATGCTACAGGTTTGCTTCTTGATATAGGGGAAGGTGGAGCAGCAGCGCCATCATAACATTTATTGCAATTGCTAAAGAATTAAAAAAATTAAATATATAATATATAAAATATAAATAAGCGCGTTTAGAAATAGAGTCTGTAGTCAAAAGATTTATTTTAAATTCTATTTTTCAATTATAAGTAAAACCTTAAAAAATGCCTTACCTCACTAGCGGAAGGAAAATAACACAGTGTAAGTGTGTAAGGCATTAATAGAAGAGAGGACCTATTCTTTTTATTAGTTAAATGATACAATGGAAGTAAAATGATATAAAATAACTATTTTCAATCGTAAAATTTTTGTTTTGAAATTTTATTCGATTTCGATTCGAGACATTCGAGAGTAACTCGTGAAAGTCGATTATCTCGAATAGGATTATGGAATTCTAGAAAAAAGCGCGTAAATTCCAATTTAAAAAGGAGATCTTACCAAGTGAAATGACATATCAAAAATTTCAAGTTTATCTTAATATGTTTTTAATGGAACCAGCATAAAATGAAATTTTTTTAGAAATTAACAAAGAAATTGTCTTAACAACAGGCCATTAGCTAAATCGAGGTCTGGATAATTATTATATCGTTAAAGAAATCAAACATATTTTATCAAATATTCTTTGTCTGGATTGAAAAATTTATAATTTCATATTACATTTTATAGATAAATATAACAAAATAGAACTCGAAACCGCGGCACTCGTTCGAAAGAGTTTTAAATGCCATTCAAAAAGAGGCAAGCTACACGGGGCGTCGGCGGTCGGCGCGTACACACGTCATGCCCACACGTCTCGTCCGCGTAATTGCGACGTCGCGGTCGAATGGGTCAATGTCTGACGGGTGTGTGCGAGCTCGTATGCACAGTGCGCGTGATTAGCCGCGCGACTTTTTGAAGTCGCGCCGCGATAACGAGTCTGCGTGCACGTCTGTATATCTGTCCCCCGGCCTCGTGTGCGTTCACGGACACGAAAATCCGGGCAATGCCGATGCTAATAGCCGCGCG
Source organism: Ormyrus pomaceus (assembly GCA_900474385.1). Classification (NCBI taxonomy): domain Eukaryota; kingdom Metazoa; phylum Arthropoda; class Insecta; order Hymenoptera; family Ormyridae; genus Ormyrus; species Ormyrus pomaceus. Next base: position 34,912 of record UCOM01000190.1, read on the forward strand.
ATTACGAAGCTTTTTTGTAAAGAGTCGAGAGCTTTTTATATCGAGGGCTTGAAATTTCTTTGACGCATTGAGGAGAATTGATAGTTTTAGAAAATGGCATTAATTTTACGAATTAAGATGCTTGCAAGAGAAAAAATAATAAATTTACAGAAAAAAACAGATTCCAGGCAGCAATATTTCTACAAAATGAATAATTAAGCCGAAAATTCGAGATCCGGAAGAAGATGCACAATTTCATGACAAATTAAAGTCGAGGCGGCCCCTCGCTCTCAATCCTCGCGCTCGCCCTCGGGCGAATCGCGACCCCTCGTCGCAGTATCATTAACTTCCAATTTTGCAAAATGTTATACGCGGACGGCGGAGAAGAGTTCGCGCGTACATACCAGGGAGGGTGCGACGTTTCGCAGATTACGCGCGACGGCGCAAATTGCGCGCGAGCTCGCCCCGGCCGTGTATATAATGGAATTTCGCGAAAATAGAATTTCAATTAACCGGTTATTAAAATCTCCGTTGGATTTTCGTTGTTTCGCCGAGTCATCTCGCGCGAATTACATCGCGCGCGCCTCACAATTTATCTGAAGATTTACGGACTGACGCTGTAATTTATTGCGTTCCGCGAGCTTTATTTAATGAATAAGGTCTATAAATTCTGTATAACTCGTCCTGGAATAATGTAGCCGTTTGTAATTTGCATCAGTAATCGTTCAATCTCGCTGTAACTTCGAAATCTAGTTTGAAAGCTATTTAAACACAAATGTCTTGCTAATCGAAACTTTTTAGGCGTAACTAAAAATTAACTATGGATGACTTCTAACTTACAATTAGAAGTTCATAAATATAACTGAACTTTTTTTCTTTTTAGAAAAATGCGATACTTTCGTCAAAATGTAAAGAAATTACTTGGTGATTACAATTTTATGGTACTCATTCACCTTTTTTATAATAAGGTATGTTTGTGCAACTCTATATTCTAACTATATATTTTTGGTATCGCGTTACTGTCTCAATTTCATTTCATGATGAATATGTTGATTGAAATTGAACTTCGCTTATCAGTAAACATTTAATTAAAAGAATGCCACTTGAATTATTTTTAAAACGAGACCACTTTTTTTAAATTTATTACAGTATTTATTTCTTCTCTTTATTATCGCGATTAAATAAGGATTTTAGATAAATCTGACAAATATATATACGAGAAAATATTGGAGAAAATTGTTAGAGAGAGGAATTGAGAATTAAAAAATTTTTTTTCAGCAAATTCGTAAGTACAGATAAGTAAGCCATAATAAAACGAAGAAAACTATTGAAGATAAACAAAATTTAAGTCAAATATTAGAAAATAAAGACGCCGTTAAGAAAGCTTACAAAAAGCCAATATTTAAGCTGCGCCTAAAAACAATCTTGATCACTTAAAGTACATTGTGAAAATACATGGCTTAGAAACACAAAGTTGAATAGCTTTTGCACACCCTAATAATACGTTCTTTTGTTTCACTGCACCCTATTAAGAATACCTAAAAGCAAATAGGAAATCTTTTAAAATTATGTACCGCGCAATTGTGCGCAATAAGAGGATATATAACCTCATCAAAATTTCCTCACGTTTCCGTCATTTTTCAATGAAATAAAAGATGCTCGCGTTTACAGCAATATTTATTATGGTCACATTTATTATTTCAAAGTGGAGCGTTCGCGAAACGGAACGTGATATTCGTTTAAAACCGTTGTTTCTTAATTATTAAAGTAAAAAACTTTTGCTAAATAATGCATCAATGGAATCGTATATTGTTGAAAGCGAACAAATTTAATATTTAAATAAAACCCTCTGTCATTCGACGTTAAATGATTCAATTTTGCCTTGCTTACTTTACCAAATAATTAAAAAAAAGATTTTTGAGTTTCTCCAAAACAATCAGCAATAAACTATTGTTTGTTCTACAGATCACCAAATCCTTAGACTAAATCTTAACTGCTGCGCATCAAAAGAACATTGCTCAACCGCAATCGTTTCCCGAATCAGAAACTTTCTCCTGGATCTTATCAACTCATTTCTCGTAATCCCAATTATCCGGATAAGGATACACGGACTCTCTCTTCAAACCCATCTGCATCTCCGCGTCTCCGACACTCGTATAAACCAGAGAGCCGAATCAATTTCCAAAAGCCGCTCTCCTCGCCGGGAAAAATTTCCCTCCGCCAGCCGAAAAGAGAAAGCCAGAGCCAACGGTGCACGCACCTCCGCGGATAGATTGATAGAAAAAAGCCGAGGCTGGACTCTGTGGGAGCGCGAAGAATGAAAGATCTCTTCGGCGTTCTCCATCGACTCCCACACGTCGCGGTCAACCTACGCGCCCTCTTTCCCGCTCGCCGACAACTTCTCCGCGGTGTGCTGTGTGCTCGTCGTCTCGGCTACTCCCCGTTTCGGCTCTCTCTCTCGAGGAGGAGCCTTCGGGCTTTCCTTTCGGTTCGGTGTGCCGCGGAGCGGTTTCGGATTTTCGAGGGGGGGAGAGAGAGAGAGAGACTGAAAATCCGGCCGCCGAAAAAAACTGATGCGTAGTTTCCAGCCGGGGAAAAGAACGATCGTCGTCGGAGCAGTTTTGAGAGGTCGTTAGCTGACGCTTTGGCTTGCATCACTTGCCGGAGTCTTTGTTTCATTCATGCGCCGAGAGTTATTGTAATTGCTTATAAGCTTTTGGAAATTAAATCGTTGGCGGTGGATGGATTTTTGGAGGAACAGAGGCTTTCGGGAAATTCGGAAGAATTTGTCCGAATGTCGAGTTGAATTTATGGAAATTTGGAAGTAAAATTTTGTAATGGATGCTAATTAAGATTAGATTAGAAAATGTTTAAATTTTTTAACTCTGCAAAGTCAAAGTTAGCGTGGAAAACAATTGAAAATAATTACATCGAGCCTTTAATTACTTCTTTGTTAAATAAAATTTTATGACAGTCAATTTTTTTTATCTTGAACTTTCGTGATTTGATGAACCAAAAAGTTAAATTTAAATGATTTCTTTATAGTAATCGATACCATTTCCCAGAATCCTATTTTCATCCGCGAAGGAAGAACGAAAAGTACCACCAATTTTCAAAGAAAACAGTTGAATTTTCATTCTTCAAACCCGCATCCGAAACTTCGTTATCCTCAAGTATAGACTTCATTCCTCGCCCGAATAAAATATAATACACACATTTTATCAAGCCTCCCACTCCGCCGAGTCGCCGTCAAAATTGCGCACCACGTCGCATCTCAAATTTCCTCTCCCATTCAGCGCTCTAATCACTCTTTTCTCGATTTTATCTCGGCTCTGTCGCCGCTCGCTCCGTTCCTCCGCGGCGCGGTTGCAGCCGCGCGCACGCATGACTCTCGGAACCCCAGAGAAGGCCCACACACTCTCTCTCTCTCTCTCTCTCTCAGCCGTCGGTGAGCGCTAGAGCCTGGCAGCCACACGCAGACACACAGACGAGAGGCGTGCACGGACACGCTCGCTCGCAGCTCTCTCGCACACAAAGGAGGTTTTCGAGCGCCGCGCACAGTAGCCAGCGGAGCCCAGCACAGCGCGGCGTGTGTACGTGACCGCCGAGCGAGAGCGAAGAAAAGCCTGCCAGCAGTGCCCGAGAGAAGGAGAAAAAGAGTTTGCGCTCCGCTCCGCTCTGTGTCTGTGTGCGCTGGCACGCGCGCTCCCTTTTATCCACAGTCGAATTCGTCCGAACGAACGAGCGAGCGAGCGAGCGAGTGAGCGAGTTTTGCGTCTACTGCGTAATACGCACACCTACCAGGCTTGCGCGCGCAGGGCCCCCACGGACGTCTTCTACGGGGAGAGAGCGCTGTCGAGCCTGCTGCTCTGGCGCAGAGTGCCGAGAGTGCGTGTGCGTATTGAGGAGAGCGCGAGTGCCTCGTCCGTGTGCCGTAAGGAGCTCCGCTGTAAGCAGCGATCGAACCTCCTGCACCCACGGTAAGTAAGCTGTAGTACGCACTACGCATTAGCCAAGAGCTTTCACGCGTCGAGGTTTGAGGTTAGGTGAGCTTTGCCACTGCTGCACATAACCCCAAACCGGACGCAGAGGGAGAGAGACAGAGAGTTATCGTCGTCGAGTGCAAGTTCGAGGGAGCTTGCGACGATTCGTAAGTCTTCGAAGACGAACGCGACTTTCCGAGCGGCTGCTGCTGCTGGGCCAGCGGTACTGGCCCTTTTTGGAAATTGCGTTGTAGAGCGGCCCTAACGTCAGCGCCTCCGACTTTTGACATTCGGAGCCTTTTGACTGCTCGTGCGGACGGTCTTTCGGAAAATTTCGAGTAAGTAGAAAATGAGTACCGCCCGGTGGGGAATCGGATCGAGTTAGCCTTTCCAACTGCGACGTGTTCTGCTCGGGTGGCGGCGATTGCTAGTTACAGTGCGCACGTATATGCACTGCCAAGCTGAAATTCATAGTGGAGAAACGGCATATTTCCGTGTCATCTCCCTCTCATACACGGGCAGACGCACGTCGGCGTATGGGTGCGCGTTTTTACTCACTTTTCCCGGACATAAACCAGCAGCAGCCCCCCCTTCTGTCTCTCTCTCTCGCTCTCTCTCTCTTTCTCTCTCTATCTATCTCTTTCCTTCGCGAGAGAACGCAAAAGGCAGAAGATAGGACTCGGCCCCCACCCAGAGCCCTTAGAACTCCACCTTATCATCCCCGTATGAAAGAAGCAAAGAGAGCCGAACACGCTTGTGCTATTTTTCCAGGATAGTCGAGCGGTCTACGTCGCCTTTGGACAGAGAAGAAGGAAGGATCCGCGCGTCCGTTTCTCTTGCCCATTTCTGTCTCTCTCTGGCCAAGTCAAAAAGACAGAGACGGACTCTAATTGAGACTCACTCCACCAGTGCAGGCTCGAAGTGCGCGTGCGCGGCTCCTGCGCACGCGGCCCGTACTCGCCATTTGGAAAACGTCGACTAGCGGTCGCGCGCTACGAGAGGAGGAGGCAGCAGCAGCGGCAGCAGCAGCAGAGGTAGCAGCAGCTACTACGACGACGACGACGGTGACGACGAACGTGGAAGACGCTCGTGTGCTCGTTAAACTGCTGCCCCGTGTAGAAAGTTTGGGCCCAGCGGCGAGTTCGGGCATCCGTCGTCCCCTGCGAGGACTGACGAAGACACACAAAGTGCGATCCCCGGACACGGAGTGAGAGAGAAGGAGCGTCGACGGAGGAGCGAGCGAGAGAGTGCGCGGGGGGGAAGACTTTCTTCTTCGCTCTCGAAAAAGAGCGCGCTCGCGTGGCGCCTCGTCACCCGGAGCATAAGTCACCTCGACGTTCATCCTCGAGGGGCGTCCGACCTCCACCCTAAACACTCTGGAGTAGACAGCCCAAGGGCTGTAGTGCAGCCTAGAAGTCTCTTCTGAAGAGCTTCCATTGCTTCAGCTGGCTGAAGACTTCATCTCTGGAAGATCAACTGCCCTGAGGAGGTTAATCCACTTGAAGAGAAAGTGTGAAGGTGCGCGAGATGTGATAAAGGAAGAAGCAGAGTACATAAATGTATGTATACATAGAGTGCGCGTAGATCAGTCGTATACTCTGGAGTGTCGCAGACTAAGGGAAGGCAGTTTTGACAGCCAACAGCAAGAGTTCAGTGTGTTATCGAGATAGCAGAGCTAAAGGCAGCGAGATAGTGGAGAGAGTAGCCACACAAGTGGACAGAAGCAGAAGGAAGTTGAGGCCGAGTAAGGAAACAGAGACGAGAAGGAGGAGGAGGCTGCGGCGTGGCCGCTAGTGGTGGAGAAACTATCAGAATGAGCGGCCGACCCAGAACCACCTCCTTCGCTGAGGGGAACAAGCCTCCAGCTAACCCACCACTCGGTGGAATGAAAATAAGCAGTGAGTATGATAAGATGAGATATATTTAATGTCTTTTATTTTTTATTGGGTGGATAGATGCAATTTTACTAAAATTTTAAATGGTCATAAGCATCATTTACTCAGTTTTTGCTTCTATTTGTATTTGGATACCTAAAGTCATTCATAACTTGATTTACAAAAAAAAATTTTAATTCTTATACGCAAACGAGTTTCAGTTACTTAAAAATCTTTTACTTCAAAAAATTCCCATGTAAAAGAGCAGATTATTATATTTAACTTTTTTCTTAATCTACATTTTGTAGATCTTTCAATTTTAAAAAAATTTAATTTATCAACTATTTTAATAAGTAAAATATTCTTAGAAGTCTATTTCTATATTACAACAATTAATCAGAGTATAACGGACATTGAACAGTATTCCTGTAAAGAAATAAAATATTGCCTAAAAAAACTTTTTTGAAATGATACTTGTTTCAAGAAACTTTAAATTTCAGAATTAAATTTTTAATCTAAATTGGTAGAAAAATAATTGTTACATAGACAGCTTACTTATCTATCTATTAAAGACTTCTCAGAAATTATGGTCAGAATAATCATTAAAAAATTTAGTGAAATTGTGTCAGTATTCACTTATGCTTGTTAATTGATAAATAATTGATAAATAATTTAAGAATTACATACTTGTGCAATGCTCATATTTTTGAGGTTATGTTAATACTCTAAAAAAATAAACTAAAAAACCAAAAACTAGTCTGCAGCAAAAAAATGTTGCAGTTATTGATTTTAATTTAACATCATTTTCAGTAATTTTTTAAATATTTCAATAGCCTGGAAACAATGCTTATATTATGCTTATATTTTATGCAACAGCAGACAAAGTTTTGCAACATTTCATGCATGAATATTGATGAAAAATATTTTTACTCTTGGTAAGTGCCAAGAGTCAAAGCAACATCAGCTCACAAGCATGGGCATCAACAAGTACATCTAAGCAGTGCTTCTTGGACTTTTTGTGAAAGCCTCAGAATCATGAATTTTGCACCTTATTGATTATTAAAAATCAATAAAATCGAACCCTTAAGTCAGACTTGTTTAATTATTCCCACTTGAAACTGCCACATGAAGCAAGTGACCTCTGCTTGGGCTCCCAAGTTTTTTTCTTTCTTCTCGCCCAGCACTGGTACAAAGAGAATCTAACGGTTTCATTCAATTTCCCAAATGTGCGCTCGATCGAGTTTCCCTTAGCCCGAAGATTTTTCCCCACCTTCGATCTCGCGCATAAACCGTAAAACGGTATAAGCGGGGAGAGAGAGCACAACTCGGTCGAGGCTGTCGAGAAGTTCAAGGGTCTCGCGGGGAGAAAAAAATATATCTGTCGTCCCTTCACTGTTTAAGAAAATTCCAGGAAAATATCGATTACCGCAATCGTCGCCAGAACAAGACTGCCAGCCCGCTTTCCGATCGGCGTCCTGAATTCTTCAAAGCGAATCGATTTTTCATCAAAGTAACGGAAAAATCAATCGCGCTCCTTCGCGGCACCTCGGAACCGAACGAGAAAAGGCCCCCCCTCCCCTCCCGCCGATCCAACGCGCTCTGCCTCTACCTGCCCCGTCGCCCACATCTAATCAGTCTCCTCTCCCGGAGATCCGCGTGTGCATCAGGTATACCTACGCAGAGAGAGAGAGAGAGAGCCGAGTGAAAGGGGGAAGAAATCGAAGTGCCCATCCCTCGTTTTTCCGGGCGGTCGCGCGCGCGCGCGCCATTTTCGCGTCGTCGCAGCCGCTGCGGCTCCGCGCCGGAGAGAGAGAAAGAGAGAGAGAGAGAGAGCGAGGGAGGGAGGGAGGAATGATCCTCGACTAGGGCGTGCGCCGCCGTCGCGCAGGTGATGCCTCCTCCGAGTCTAGTGGCTTACTACTTATTGGGCGCATCCGCGAGAGCTAGTCGCTCTCTGCACGCGACTGGATTTTCGGGAGGCTTCTCACTTTTTATGTCCTGTTGTTTGAGGTTATGTGACGGAATGAGGCATTCGGCTTCCTGGTTATTTCTGGAATTGATTCTTGTCGTTTTTAAGAGGGATCGGGGAAGTGGGGGTGGGGCAGTATTTTGTTAGTTTGTAAAAATAAAGAATTTTGGTTGAAAATTATTGTTGATCTAATTGGAAGTTTTTAAATTTCCAAACGTTCTTTAAAAAATATACAGCATCTTCAAAGAAATCGTGAAAAATATTTAAATCGTCGAAATTTTTCTGGAATCCAGCGGAAATATTATCATTATCAAAAGTAATCGTTCACCATCTTATTATTGCCAGAAAATGTAAAAAACATCTCGAACCGGACTAATCTAATTAAAAATCAGCACGTAACGTCTATTGTAACGCGACCGAAAAATTACGTCATGCGAAATTAATATCAAAACAAGGCCTAATCCCCAATTTCTAATTCAGTCGCGTTAACGCGAGTCCCCATTCGGGGCAATAGACCCGTGACACGATTCCTGCTTCTACCTGTAGTCCGGTTGACGGGTACCTTTCCTTTGTAATTGAAATTTAGACGGTTCTAAATATCGGTTTCCTATGTATTTTGATCTGTAGTTATGAATTTGGAAGGATTCTTAATGTTTTACCGAAAATTCAAAATTAGAGGAGTCAGCAATTTTTTGAATTCGATTTCAATAATGTTCAAGCATTTTTAGTGCGCTATGCTAGTAAATTCGTGGTCTAATAAGTTTTTATGTAAACATTTTTAAACTAATTTGTTAAAAAGGCCGAATTTTATCTTAATTAATTACTACTGTAAAAGGACAGTGCATGTAAAACGTTGCAAGTGTAAATTATAAAACTTGGCACTTGATTGTTAGAAATAAATTTAATTTACACCTAATCAACGTTAGTAACATTGACTTTGAAAGTCATATTCTGTTCAAGTCGGAATTTTCGATAAAGTTACCGAGCATCTCTTCTTTACTAAAAATAACCCAAATTAAAAAAAAAAAATGTCCCACCATAAGAAAGTTCTATTTTAAACAGTTAACTCCAACCGGAGGGCACCCAGCATCTGAACTATCGAAATCGAGGAGGCAGATCTAACAATTTTGAGAACGTCTCGTACGTCGAACCGAAAGGTTTGACAAAGGCAATAACGGTCGGACGAAATTAAGGTACTCGCCACGTTTCCCGGGAACCGAAGGGAGTGGTTCTCTCTCTCTCTCTCTCTCTCTCTCTCTCTCTCTCTCTCTTCCTTCTCTCTTTCTCTTGCCACGTTATGTACCTTCTCCCCCCCCTCCCCCTCCCAACGTCGAGCAGTCCGTTGCTCGCGTTTTTACATTCTCCCTCGTTTCGTAAACAAGACGCAGGATTTCGTCCGTTTGAAAGGCGAGAGAGAGAGAGAGTTAGGGGTAACGAAGCCCGGGCCGACGTTTTCGCGCGTAAGTAACGCGGCGAAATTGCCCTTTCGGCCGCCGAGGATTCTTAATCGTGGGTCGAGACTACCCGCAAAGCGCGATAGATTTGTGGAAGACCTGTTACGGATGTATTTATAATTGGTGCGAAATAAAGAGTCGGCTATTTTTAAGGGCACGCCGCGGTTAAAAATAAAAGCTTTTTTGCGTCGTTACTAAAGTGCGGTTGCAAAGCCGGACGACTGGCGACGCGCAAGTAAAATTTCATTTGGACTTCAAACGGAGGAGGATCGCTTTGGATAGTAATTTTTAAAATTTATCTTTCTAAAATTCTAAATATCAACGAAAAAAAAAAATTCATCACGACTTTTTACACGAAAGGTTTTGAAGAGCTGCGAGCGAAAGTTTTTATATCGTGCATGAGAAAATAAAAAAGTCACTTTCATCATCGCGACTCATTCAAGCTAACCGTTTATTTGGTTCATTCATGAGAAAAAAAAAATCTTCTCCAAACTGACCCTCTTTCGACTCGAGAAAACTTAATTATTTTTAGCGCAGGCCTACTTTTTTAAAAAAAATAATTGGACCATCCTCCTGACCCTTCCTGGCGCTTTTAAAAATTTCCGACTATTTCTGCTTCTGCCCCGCAGCTTTGTAAAAATTCGAAAAGAAAGCTTAATGAGGGGCTTCTTAATAACAGTTTTAATTACAGTGAGATTAATTTGCGGTCGTTGACCTTCTCCCTTTACGAATCGTGTATTAGCGCATCTTTTTACCAACGCGGCGTAACAATGATGATATTGCCCAGCAAGCTTACGCCGAATTACTTAAACACAAATTACGCCATTGTTTGTAAAAAATTAGTTCTCTTTAAAAAAAAGCCACAAATTCGGTCTCCACCTTCCTCAAAACCTCCATCCGCCAATATTCGTCATCGCCCAACGCCGAGCCACGCTCTCTTCCCTCCTATCCCCAAAACCAGCTCGGCTAAGCGCTCGTTAATTGCGAGCTCTTATTCGCGCGGCAATGCGTCATTGACGGATGCAGCGAGAGAGAAAGAGAGAGAGGGAGCAGTTGCCTCCTTGCCAGCAGCTCGTAGGCGTCGGTATATATCGAGGGAGTCCGCCCGCGAACCGAGCGGAAAAACTCTCCGGCGTCGTCTCGCGAGTCGAGGAGAGCATTTTTCGAAGGCGGAAGAGAATTGTCCAGCCGGCCGTCGATATTCGGACGATCGCGGCCCGCGAGAAGCAAGGCTTGGACGGCAGCTGCATTGATAAAGCCCGTTTTCGAGGCTTATCTCGCGGACTGATTAATCGACCGTTGTTCTCGCCAAGCCAAAAATGCTCATTATGCAAGTCGTCGCCGATAAAAGGACGAACGGATCTCTCTCCGATCGCGGAAGATTGCGATCGATGCTCTTTTAGCGCGAACGATAAGATAAAGACAAAGGATTATTATAATGTACGTCGCAGAACGCGAAATTGGACGAATTTTCGGCGTACAACCTTCAATTTTACCCAGCCGAAAGAAAGAGGGAGCTGAGCTCCGGAGCGAGCAATAGCCGCGGAGAGAGTTCAAGTTAAGTTCCTCTTTACGGCTTAAAGTCGATGAATCTATATTTACCGCGAAAAGAGGCAGCGGCCCCGGCGAGGTGTGCGCGCCTCGTACACGTACAGACCGCGCGAAAACATCGGACGTTTCTCTCTCTTTCTCTCTCTCTCCTCAATCGGTCCGCGAGCGTGTATAATGCGCGTCAGTCGCCGCTCTCTCTCTCTCGCGCGGGAACATTTATAAATAAATCTTTTATTTCCGAAAGCAAGCCGAGCGCGACTCTCCGCGATCGAAGACTCCGCCTGCTCTTTTTTTTTTAAATACGGTTCTAGAAGGCGCGAGTTTGTCGATGGGCTCGCGATTTGTCGTTGTTTATTGTCGTCGTCTTTTGTTTACGAGCCGCTCTTGATTTACGCTGTTTTCGCTGTTAGCTGAAAAACTGCTCGCGCGGACGTCGGTTTTTTTGGCGAAAGCGGGGATTGACTCTCGCTCTCGCGGAGTGGTTAGTATATTTTCGTGAAATTTATCGGGGCTCTCGCTTTTTCGCGACGATTTTCGTAGAACCGAGCGGGAAGCCCGACGACATATACGAAGGGGTGTTAAAAATGTTCTCGAAAAATATTTTTTCGAAATCTCATCCGAAACAACATCTTATTTACCGTGACTCTCTTCTTTGTTATTTAAATAGCGGATACTGCAGCCTTGAATCGCTCGAGTGCAATTCTCCCCGGGTACAATCAATAGAAGGAAACGCAGCCCTGCATTTTTCATCCCGAAAACAGCCTTTCTCCCCGCGCTTCTCGAAATAATCTCCGAAGGTTCCCGGGCTTCTCGAACGAGAAGCGAGACTCGGATATCTGAAATTTCATCCTCTCCTCCCCCGTTCAGTCCGGAACGGGAAAAGAAAGCCATGGAAAAACAAAACAAGAGCTCTCCCGAAATAAACGCATCGAACTGGGTCAATATGCCGGAGTCACGGCACACGGCAAGACCGAAACCGTCCGAGTCCGTCCGAGAGAGCCAGCGGCGCGTATACAAGCCTTCTCGGGTATCGAATGGAAATGCGTGGAAAAAAAAGGTGCCACCGCCGCGGCGGCAGCAGCCTGCTTTTCCCTCCTTACCCGAGACCTGCTTAGCTTCTTTCCTCCGCTGGATGAGCGTCGGCTGGCCGCATTTAGATGTTCGAGTCGTCGCGCTTTTCGGGGGACGAAGTTTGTGGTCGTCGATCGCGGCTCGCTGCGCGACGGGGGGAAAATCTGCGGGCTGCTGCTTTTCCTCTCGGGGAGGAGTAACGAGGAAGTATTGACGAGCCTCGAGAGGAGGGAGGATGGAAATTTGGAATTCTTCGAAAAATTTGCGCTGCCGAGTTCGTTAATAATTTTCTAGTAAAATGTACGATAGTAAACTTTAATTTGATCGTAGACTGTAAAAATCTAAAAAATTACCGTGTTCCTAGTAAATTTTACAAGTCTAAATACGAAAATTTATCATTGGCCTCGTAAAATTTACTAGAAACTATGGTAATTCTTTAGATTTTTGCAGTCTGCGACCAAATTGAAATGTACTATCGCAATTTTTACCAGAAAATTTTTCCCCGTGATACAAATGTAAATTGAAGATTAGGCTGTACAACAAGATACGTCTATCGATAATGTCGAATATTATCTTTTTATTTTTCGACGTCTCTTTGCTTGTCGACGTGACGTGGCGATTCGTGACGATTAGAAAGGGGCGTGTCTCGGATATTTACAAGTCTAATGCAAGAAACTTTTCTTTGGAGACTCTCAAATATGGAGCAGGCTTCTTTTGTGGGCAGAGACACTTCAGTTTTATCCCGAGCGGAAGAAATGGTATTCTCGAGAAAAATACCATTGGAAAGCAAACTAATTTGGGAGAAAATCGGGCCGATTGATTATAAGTTGGAATTTTGTCAGGATTGATAATAAATCTTTGTTTAATTTTTATTTTTAATATGTTATTGTATCTGTTGTACTTAATTTGATAAATGTGTATGCAAATAAATTATTGTTATTATACTGCGGTATCAATAAATTTCAAATTTCAAACAATTTGTAAAAGACAAATGAATGAATAAACAAAAAGATCGTGATTTGTGATTATTTTACATTTTTTTTTTCATCGGCTCCCACTTTTTTCATTCGCATAAAAAATTGTATCAAAGCATTCCAAAAAGGAAAATAGCAATTCCCAACTCGAAAAAAGCAATAATAAACTTTCGCGAATACCGTTTGCGGCTCGACAAAAGAAGGGGGTCGAAAAAAACGCACAAGGAGCCAAGTCAAATAAAACTTTGAAGACATTCACTCAGCCATCCGTCGAAATATATTCCTTCCGCAAACTCCGCTGCGGCTCATCATCGCGAAAGCTACTTTCCTTATGCAACCCGAAAACCGCTCCCGCCGGTTCGTGTTTATCCAGGCGGAGAAAAAAAAGGCGGGACTCGCTGCTCGTTCGGATATATATATATATACTCCCGAACGTCGCGATCTCGATCGCGGCGAACTATTTAGCTCTTCTCGGACTCGCGATTCGACGATTGTCAGAAGCATTATTTCAGTCGAGAAAAATGGCTGTGCCCCCCCTTTCTCGGGGACGTAAAAGTCCACTTTGGAGTATTGCGCCGGCCGCAGTAGATCACGGAGACGTTACGCGAGCGGCCGATACAATATTCAGAGCCGGACCGGCGTGCTTGCTCAGCTTCTCAAGTAGAAAATGTCCGTTGATAAAGCATAATCTATAACGGCGGTCGAGTCGCGTCGTTCCATTTAGAAAAGCTCGGGCGCGGAGGCGATCTTTCTTTGAACTTAATCGGGACGAGATTGGTTTTCAGAAAGACTCTGGGAGTGTAGGAAGAAAGTGATTCATGGCTCTAAACAATAACAACGCGTGAAAGAGGCAAATGACCGTTTTGTTATACTGCGTGGGAAAAACTACGATTGATGCTTGAAGTGCGTTCTTTTGGAAGTGGAAAACAATTGAACTTACAAATCAAACGTTATTTAACAAAACAACAAACAGAATTCATATCAATTTTACATTAAAAAAAGCCGCTTTATCAAGCTAATTCTCCCGAAACTCCCTCCCAGACACAAGACCGAAATCGGCCGCCATTCTCGCCGCTCCACAAAGCAAGAGAGCTTTCCACGACGACGCCTCGCTGTGAACGCGGCCTTACAGCTCGGGAGGGACTCGGACGATTGTTGTCGCGAGTCCGCGGGTAATACGATCACGTTATGAATTCACGTGTTCTCCCGGCGTTTGCGGAATTGGGTTAAAGTTCCCTCGTCGCTCGACGGCCGCGCTCCATCTTTGATCGAGTCGCCGCGGCGGTGTATGTCGAGTTTTATTTGCCGTCCGGACGACTCGGTGCGCGAAACGCCGGCGCGCCTCGTGCGTCTTTGAAAAGTAATATCGGAGCCTTCTTTTTTTTTTTTCCTACACTTTAACGTTCGCCGAGTCGAGCGTCCGGAACTTGATTTTTGAGCCTCGCGAATGTATAAATTTTAACGCTCGCCGTTACGTAACGACGAGCGCGGCGATGCTATCGCGGGCATATAATGCGGGATCTTTCTGCGCGATTTAACGCCGAGAGGAGGAGGAGGAGGAGGAATACCGCGGCCGCTGTTTTACGGAATAATAAAGCCGTTCCATTGTGCCGATGGTTTCTTTGAATTACAAATTAAAAATTATTGATCGACCGGTGCAGGCTTCAAAGTCGAATTGTCGGATGTTTATCTAGCCAATTGCACGTAGAGAGGTCAAGAGTTGGACGCTTCCGTGGCATCAAATGTAATTTTAATATTCGTTTCGAACGTTCCGCGTAGGATTAACGCCGCGGGAATTAACGCGCTGCGATTTCGATTGGACGCCAATGAAGAATTGCACAATTTCGAATTAGCGGCAATATCCCCCGACGAAACACGATATCCCATCGTCGAATCCTCAAGCAACCATAATCGAAGCACTCGGAAAAACCATTGCACAACGAGACGAATCAAGGCTTCAATAATCGCCTGATGAATCCCCGATAAACAGTTTCTTACGCTCGCTACGCAAAAGGCAAGGAGTCGCCCGTAAATTGTCTCTGATTAAGAGCGCAGCTCCCGACACCTCGAGAGGAAACCCCAATGCAGATTCCCGCGAGCTCTCCTAACAAGCTCATTAGATCCCGACATCTTATCTCCGAAATAGCAGGTAGAAGCAATCAAGCAGGCATCCCAATCACGCGATCGCGCCCGCCGCGGCCTCCCCTTGAAAATCCGCATGAATGCGAGAGCAATTGAAATCGAGCGACAGCGGCCCACCTTCCCTCCACCTTCCCCGGGCGGCGGCGGCGACGGCGGCTGCGGCGGGGGGGCAGCAGCAGCATTGACATTCGCCACCCGATGAATAACCGGGCGTGCATCTCTCTGTCGGTGCGGTTGCCAGGCGCGAAAGAGCAACAGTATATCGCGCTCGCGGGACGTAATACCGTTTGGTCGTCGCCCGTTGTCGGGCAGCAGCAGCAGCAGCAGCAGCAGCAGCCCAGCCACTGGAGAGAGAGAGAGAGAGAGGGAGGGAGGGGTATATCGATTCCGCCGCTACGTTCCGCGTGTGCGCCGGCACCAGGTGCGCAAGAGTCCGTGAGCGCAGCTCTCTCTCGCGCCTCTCTCTCTCTCTCTCCGGCCGATGTGCACCAGCCGGAAAAACCGAGCGCCCGGAGATTTAGCGGCGGAGCTCGTCGTGGTATACGTACTTCCTCGATGCTGGCATTGAACGTTTCGACGGATTTCGGGGGGTTAAAATTAGAAGAGTATATAGCCTTTGGTGTACGAAGAGCAAAGGATTTTTGGTTGGTCGACCGGGCTGCTGGGAATTTGGACAATTGAGCTCTCTGTTGGCGGTTCGAAGATGGCTATTCTGGTCGAAACAACGATGATTCTGTATAAAATGAAAATTCAATTGCGCATAATGTGTGCAGTTGACGTAATGAAATTCTTTTTCCCGGTCAGAAATAGAAACCAGGTTTCAGTTTGGAAAATGAGAGGTATCGGAGACTAAAACAAATTCGTTGCTATCTGATTCGGAACTGTCTGATTTATTGATTAGCGCATTAGCTGGCCAGAAGAGGTTGATAATTCGTTAAAGATAGACCAGATTCGAGCAAGTTCACGGATGAGTTACCAAGCAGATAACTGCAAAATTATGCAGTTCCGCGCTTAAAATGTGTACCGAGATAAGCTGAGAACTTACACAGATAGTATATCAAGACTTTGGACTTCTAATTTCAAGCCTCAGCAGTTCACAATGAAGATTTTATAATTCGAATAATGTATCATAATTACACCTTCATCGCCAGAGGAGAGTTTGTTTCCTTGTATATTTTCCGGAGTATTCAATCTTCGCGATGCTCTTTAAGTTTTCACTTTGTACTTTGATGTAACTTACAAGCTTACTTTGAATTCCTGGAAGTAGAGCTTTGCATACAACTTTGCCAGAAACTTACTTTGGGAACATTGCTAAAAATTATTAGGAGACCAAAGTTTCTGAAGTATTATTCTAATTACCAGGAATTTAAAAAGTTATCACACATTGTTGATAGAATCTGGAAAACGAAATGTGTTACTCCAAGAGTAACTTTTGAAGTTTGAAATTAATGCTGTAAGGTTAGACTTTGCTCGTTGGTGCAGTTTTGTGTGCTTCAAAGAAGGTTCAAGGTTCTAATGAAAACTTTAGTTCTTGAGGAGGCTGACGTTACTGTCCTCCTCTCTTGTATACGACGCTGTAAAAAGTTTTTTAATACATTAATATTGCTTGTCACGTAAAAGATGAATTCGAAGCACGAAAATGAGTTTTTACGTAATACCACATTAAATGAATTCACGTCTATTGATCCAATAACCAGAAACGGACAAAATTTTCACCCCTTCAAAACTCATTAAGCTCGACGTGATTATTGAACTTTTTCAGCGTTAAAGTCAAATTAGGCCGGTTTCCAGGCTTTTAAGATTCCATCAGGATCGAAGTAACTCGTAGGAATCGATCTGGCGCTGAATTCCTATATTAATGACTGTTATCGCCAGCATCTTAATGCCTTACGAAAATCGTTGTACGAAATTGAGCTTGCAGGCTGCGCTCGAAAGCCTCGATTCGAAGATGAAAAGTCGAAAGTTTTACGAGAAGGGTTCGGGACAATCATTTATTTCGGCGAATAAAGAGATTCCAAAGGCGATTCTTCTCAATGATAGCCCAAATAAGAAAACATCTTCTCAAACTTGGCGGAAAACTCTCCGAGGACGGAGAAAATAAATAAGACACTCCGCTCGGCTTCCAGATCAATACCGCCTTATTTATTAACGCATTTCGCTTCTCTTTCGCGAGGCGATCGTTCAATTCGCAAAATGGAGTGAGAGAGAGAAAGCACCGAGCTCCATTACCGACCGACGGATAGGCAACCCCCTCGAAAAAAAAAATCCGATAACCCCGAGGAACCGTTTAATTGGCGCGCGAAAGGGGCGGTGAAAAAAAAAGCACCGTCCGTCGCGAAATCGCGGGTAATCTCGTTAACGCAAAGCGCTCGGCGGCGGAGCAGAAGCAGCTGTTCGTATGGCCAGGCGGTGGTATATCGACCCCCTCAAGGTCGGGCCTCTCTGTCCTTGAAAGATAATAAGTTCAGCGCGCGAACGAGCGATTATTGCCGTTGGCGGGCTGTGGGAGAGATGAGAGGACAATGCTGACGGATAGAGCTTCGGCGGAAAGAGTGCGGCTTGTGTCAAGAGTTGATTATTTCTCAGTTTCGGAGAGGATTGGGGTTATTATGGGGTGGGGTCTGGGAAGGGGAGCTTGAGTTGTTCCAATATCTTCGATTTTGACTGTACTTTGTATAAGCTTCGATTTGCTGATGAATGAAAAACTATTGTTACGAAGTATAAAGTGATTGAGTTCCACGCCGAATTAATTTACAATTTAGCTGAATAGTAGATACAAACGAAATATTTACTTGAGTTGGATTGGTATTTATTTAATACAATGATTAATTAACATTTCGTTAATTAAATATTGTCAAATTTGATTATTACTGGAAAGCATGAAAATAAACATCGAATTAAGTAAATGTTTTATTTGCAGCGAATTATAAATGTTAGAACAGATACGTTTATTTTTAATGATAATATATAGTAACAAAAAATATGTTTACATTATAGATGCTTTGGATAGCTCCCTTAAAGAGGAAAGTAAGTCCTTTAAGAAGGAACAGAGCGAGTCATCTGCCCCATATATTGGTATGATTTTAAACTTTTGAATAGTACGATCATAACAAAAAAAATTCAATCGAACTAAAAGAAGCAAATCATCACCAAACAATGTGGCAATCGACAAATTGTTGTCATATTTAAACAAACAACCATAATATATTCCAGTCATTCGGGTATAAATGAAAAATACTCTGATCAAAGTGCAATAACAATTGGGATTGATTAAAAAGAATTGGTTTTTTATTTATACCCAACAATTTCATTACGACAACAATCATCAGAATGTTATTAATCAAGTAATTATTCTAGTTTAGATTATGTATAACCATCCACACTAAACTTGTACAGTAAAATGCAATCATCGAGTTCATCTCTCATTGACACTTTGCATTATGCATTATGTGTTGTAGTAGAATGTTAGAATAATTGTCTTAAACAGTATAACCATTATTGATAATTCTGTATTTTATACTTATACGCCCAATTTACGAAGAGCTTTCTTTCGAATGTCAAGTTTTCGATTATAAAAGCAGGTTGAATAACGGGCGGATTGGTTCACTTAATTTTAAGTGGACTGTTACCTATTTATGCCGATAATACAAGTGAATTTTCCATTCAAACACTTGTGCTATAGAATTATTTCGTGGTATTGATTTTCGATAAATAGAAATAGCCGAAGCTTTTGATTCCATTGTATTTATGAAAGATGCGATAAGTTGATAATACAAAATGAGTAGAATAGCAAAAAAAAAAGGTAATTGAACGAAAATAAATTCAAATTCAAATTTAAGAAGTGTCTCGAAACAAAGTAAAATATTTTGAGGTTAAAACTTTCCTAACCTCAAAGCATAAAAGAACAAGAGAAGTCTTGGGGAACTGTAAATCAAACCAAATTGCGGGGGTCTTGCTTTTAAAACTTAAAGCTCGTGTACTTGATCTCGTTCGAAGAGCTTCGAAAGCTCTTTAAAGTTTTCTCGTTCAAACGCATTATCGAACTAAAAATCTCCAAATTTTATTTCAACCGAAATTAATATATTCTCGACATTAACCTTTAAGAATTCGTTCGCCTCGAAGTACGCATCCTTGATCGTATAAAGTTACATAAACTGATAAAAATAATGCTCGTACGAGTTTGTCGAGGAGGAAAAAAAGAATGTAGAACCGAGCGAAAATAGAATTACGAGCGCGTGGAAATAGTTGCACAAATTTTATGGATGTGTTTACAGGCGCTGCGAGGATTTTACAGTCTTTTGTGCGCGTAAATAAAGGAATTCCACATATGCACATTTTATCAGCGAGACTTTACGACTATTTTTAAGCGCCTAATCCTGCCAATGCCGAGCACAATTTGAAATCACGGGTCAAGCACCAGCGGAATAACTATATTTCCGACGCGCTTCAAAACAAAATGCTCCCAAGATTCATTACAATTCCATTAGCATCTCAAGTACACACCGTGCCGAAGAAGCAATAAAAGGAACGAGGCATTTTTAATTAAGAACCGAGAGGCAATCGAAATTCAATCGAAGCCGCGGCCGCTCCGAGGGACTCTGTTAATTATTCCATCAGCCTCAGATTAAACACCTCGCGCGACAAAAGTCAGAGCTCGAAGCGCGCGCAGATCGGGCGAAACGAGGCTGTGCACCACCTACATCATCTGCATTCCCGCGTTAATTGATCAGCGAGCAAAAAAAGAAAAAAGAAATAAAAGAAGAACGAATCGAGACGTAACCGTAGACCAAAGACCTCTGCAGCGGCGGCGCCTCTCCCGTAAATCCACTCGGCAGATGACCGATTGCACCTCTACTCTCGAGAGCGCATTGCGCGTGACGCAAGCAGGTGAGGACGCGACCTTGAGCGGGCCGCAGGAGAGCGCGAGGAAAAAAAGCCGGAGAGAGAAGGAGATTGATCGGGCCTCGGCGGAATTATTGCTCTCGATATCGTCCCGCGGGAGGAAAGCGGGGGAGGGAGAGAGAGAGAGCTTGGCAGAGGCGAAGGCGCAAACAGGAAGTGCGAGTGACGCTCGTCTCGGGCCTTTTTTATTTCGCGCTATTAATCTCGCGGGCGGCTGCACCTGATGCTCTCTCTCTCTCTCGGGAGAGGAGAATCGAGGTCATCGCGGCGGCGGCGGCGGCGGACGCGCACACTTTTTGAAAGCGCGACGCTTTTTCAAGCTCTCTAATTTTAAACCTGTTGGCACTCGGGGGGGCCTTTGTGTCGGCGTTTTTCCGTAATGTTCGCAAATTGTCGGTGTGCTTTGACACTTGACGCTGTCGGGGGGTGTCGCGTCATCGGCGGGGGATTTTCTTTTTTTTTTTTTCGACGAGTATCCGCGCGAGCAACGTTTGCTTTTGAGAACTTGTGCATGAGGAGAGCGAAAAAGTTTTATAAAAAAAAAGAACGGAGCGACGCTCAAAGAGATTGTTGCACTTTGTCGAATTAATGCTCGGCGAACAATTTTTATTTTTAGAAAGTGTATATTTCACCTCGGGCGTCAAAATCCGCGCGCAAACGAGTACCCTGTATACGCGTTTACGTAGAAGAGAGTCGCCGTCGCGCGAAGGCTCGGATCCTAACCAGCGTTGAGTAACCGTATATTAACCCAATCGTCGGTAAATTAAATAATCAATCAACCGGCGGCCCGCGCCGAAAGCTCCGCTTCCACCGTCGGCGATCCCGCCTTTCTCCGCTCCGAGAGAGTCGAAAAATCGAAGTCGCCTCGGCTCTCGTCGATCGTCGCTCGCGTCACCGTCTCCGCGCACACGGCGGAGTTCAAAGTGTCAAGCGCCCCTGGAATTCGCCTCATTAAAGCGGAAGCGCGCCGTGCTCTTCTTTCGCAAGAGCCTTCGGAGGCAGAGCGAGAGAGAGAGAGGGAGAGAACGAGGGACGGAGGAGAGGGACGGTACGCATGCGATTGCAGCGTGCAGCAGCGCCGCTACAGCTTTTATGTAATTAAACGTGCAGTTCGAGCGGCCGCGCAGGCAGCGCCCGTCAGCTGTGCCGCTGTGCCTGGAGGAGGGGGGAGGGAGTGGGGGGACCGGGCATACGCGCGCACTCGAAAATTCTCGCAGCGGCTTTGAGGCGGGGGGCCGCAGCTTTTCGGAGATTGAAGACGCCGATGACGTATCGAGCTTTCGTTTCTGGCTTTCGCTGGGAGCTGCGGAGTTTGAATGAAAAACCGGCGCGAGTTATTTATCGAACTTCGCCGGGAAGTGACTTCCTTTATCTGGGTTTGGCGGGCCGCATAAATTTGGGAGTTTTTCCGAGCGCGTTAGGGCTATTAATATTATAAATAACGCCGGTTTGAAAAGTCGCGAGCGGCAGCCTCGGCCGCGTAAGTCGGAGATATTAATACGGAGTTGCGGACAGCTGCGGTCGGGGGAGGCGGAGAAAAAAAAAATGAAGGTTGCGCGGGCAATAAGTAAAAACAGCCGCGACGGTCAAGGCTGGGATGGAATGGGGCAACGCCCCGCGCACCGCCGAGTTATGTACTACAACTTTGTACGAAGGGATAACGCCGACGCTGCTACGCGCCGTTTCGTATTAATTTGTTGATAAAACGGCGCTGGCTTCGGTGGCTTTTTCAGATTCAATTCGAATCTTAAAAGGTGTGTAAAGTCTAAGTGATTAGCTTTTGTGCACTTTTTAATTTTCAACTCAAATCGTCCTAAAATCACATGAAAACCGAAACCGGCCAGAAATGAGAAGGTTCCCTCAGATTACTCAATTAGCAGCAGCAAACCGTCGAAAAAAGAAAAAAAAACTACTCCACCTCGGCATTCTAGGACGACAATTATGTAGGCGCCAGAAAGAACGACGGGCGGATATATAGGGCGACAGGGCGGGAGAGCCTGAAAAGTGGTAGGGATGCCGGGAAAGCTCCCCGTCTCTCTTTCTCTCGCGAACATATGATCGATTGTGCTGTGGGCCGGCTCGCGCGCGCCGGCAGCGCTTTTCGAAGTCTCGGCGGCGCTTTTCGAGCCTCATCTCTTATTCCGCTCGCGGCTCGCTTTGCGTCGCGGGATTCGAGTGACGCCTTTTTTTCTCTCTCTCGCTCTCCTTGATTTTTCGGGATGGTTTGGAGAGGCGGTTGGAGGCTGCGGCTCTGATTCGATCGACGGCGGAAGGGTTTTCGTCGAGACGAGAGGGCTAATGCGATCTGGAATTCGAGGCGGGAAAGCTGCGATTTTCGAGGAGTGAATCGTTCGTTAAAGCTCTTGAGAACAAAGTTATTTTGCGGACTTTGCCAATTGTAAACCTGCTTTTGCATCGTAAATTATAGCCGCATCGAGTATCGATCGATGATTTTCAGAAAGTTGGCACTTGCCAAAGTCGTGATTCGCGTCGAAATGATATAATCTTGATGAACCGTCGGCACGTACGATTTATAATTCAACGATTGTTATGGACTTAATTTACATGGTCATAAATTTATTTGATTGAACTCGCGTTTTAAGCGTTTCATTCCGGCGTTTATTTTTCAATTACCTCTCGCAAATCATAGGGGATCGCCGGAGGAATTGACAAAAATTGCCTCGCGATGAAGTTGCAATTCCGAACATCGGACGTATAACCGGTGGTTATGTAAAAAAACTTATGATTAGCATCGAGTATATCGCCGAGTGTATTCATTAAACGAGCAGAGCGGAGTTGGAAAAATTTTAATTCGAGAGGAAAAAGTCGATTTGAAAGTGTAATCGTTGAAAGAAAACTTTTTCAATTCTCGAAATTATACAAAAAGTAATATCCGCCTTAACGATCTTCCCCGGAATTATCAGTGTGGAACTTCTTATATTAAAAGAAGAAATTGCGTTGTAACAAAACTCTTGTCTCTTAAAAAATAGGCTTCGATGTGTACTCGGGAAACTGGTTGGTGTCTCGTAATCGGAGCCGATGAAAAAATTTTCTCGAATACAAGGGGATTTCCTTACTCGCCGCGGCGTTCGAACACTGCGGATAATTCAATTTGAACCTATCCGAAGTAATTTCGCTCTCGGAAATGATGTAATTACGGCGGGGAGAGTAATGTTTTGGCTTCGACGATGCACCGCAATATAATTTCACGTTTCATCGGCTTTTTACTCTGGCTCTTCATTTTTATTGATTTAATAACGCACCATTTTGGCTTGTGTTATCGCTTTTACAAGGATAATTCAGTAGTGCAGTAAATCAATTCTAACTATCTCGGGCACTTTGAAGAAATTCGAAATTGAAGAATTTCCGGGAAACTGGAGGTTGAACGGCGGCTATAAGAATTGATTTTTTCATTACTATTGACCCAAAAACGGAATATTAAACGCAACTTCAAGCTGTTATCTAATGAACGGCTGCGTTCGAGAAAAAAAGCTCAAATGTTTTAACGCATTGTAAATGCAAATTTTGCATACAATTGCTGCAAGGTTCCCAAATTACAAGTATCGCGTTCGGCTTTACAAGGGTTCATTTGTCCTGGAGACATTTTCTACTTCAGAAACTGTAAGATTTGCATAAAATGTAAAGTGTAGCAGTGCTTTCGCATTTCCAGTTAAGAATTTAATTCGACAAGTTTCGACAAAAGTCTCTCTTTGACTTTTCATTCAATCAACCCAGCCTACTGTTTCATTCCCCAAAGCCGCACCTCGAAAGCTTCCTCGCAAAATCCTCGACGCGAAAGCGAATCGTTTCGAAAAACCGACTCGAACGAAAATCAGCCGACTTCGGCTGCTCCTCCGCCAAACGTCGCCGCGGCTCGCTCGATCCTCAAGGCAAGAAGAGTAGCGGTGGCAGGTCTCTCTCTCTCTCTCTCGCTCCGCTGTGTGGGCTTATTGATCGCGCGAACAAGGTTGAGGGCGCGAACGGAGCGGCGCCTTGGAAATGGTGAAAAGTAGGCTTCGGAAAGCCACGTATATATAACTGTGTGCAGCACATGCGATTGGCCGGCGAGAGAGAGGCGCTTTTTCCGCGTAAATTATATCGCTCGATGGGATTATTATCGCGCGAGTAGAGAGACGGGAACGAGTCGAGGAGAGTCGCCTGCAGGGGAGGGTTAATAATAACGCCGCACCGGCGGAGCCGCCGGATTTTTGGGGAAAGCGCGACGCGTGCAGTTTTTAGATTCGGAGCCGCGCTTGAATCACGCGGGTATTTCGGGGGGGACGGGTTTCGAGGAAGAAACGGACTTTTCCTCGAACTCGCGGGACTGGACTTCTTGCTGCGAGTTTGACTGCGGCTGGGAAGCTTTCTTTTACGAAATTACTCGGGTGGGAAATCGATCGATCGAGTGCCGCTGGTAAATCTATTGGCGTTGGTGCTTTGAAAATTCAATCGGTTCGCGAGGAATCGCGTGTGGTAATTTAGCTAATCTTGAAAATGTTAAAAGAATTCGATAAATGCACTGGGAATTAAAATTGATAGCTTATCGTTTGCTTTATTCTAAAGTGGCTTGGTATTTAATACAAATGCAGGCTTAAAAATAAAATTTAAAATGACAGCCAACTTACTCCGCGAAAGACAAAGAATAAACGTTAGACTGATCATGTTGCAAGACAATAGTTTAAAAAAAGGTATTTCTTATTAAAAATACTTCAAACAAAATAGTTAAACACATCAAAACAGAAATCAAGTCTATTCAATCCACTACAAGACACAAAATACACCAAAGTCAACTAAAAAAAAAGAAAATCATCTAGCCGCTAAAAGGTAGAAAAGCCAAGCGGGAGGCCAAAGGCGATTCGTATTTCCCTCCGCTTCGGAAATACAAGTGCAAGCTCGGCGCGATTGTAAGATGGCGCCAGTCGTCTCGCGGCGGAGGCGGAGGAGGCCGTCACAATCCCTGGCGTCTTTTGCCCGCACTATTTTTTCACGGCCGCTTCGCCGATAACGCAGATAACTGCCCTCGAAGCTCGATTCCTCGGCTGCATTATGCGCCGTTCGCGCGGCGGGAGGGTCGAATGGAAGAATATTGACGGGGAGCTGCTTCCGATCGCGCGATTTTTCAAATTTCTGTCGGCGATCAGCGCGTTTCGTCGTTTGAAAGTAATTTTTAACAAAAATTGGTATTTAGCAATAATTGCAAATAAATCGAAAAAGTGTGGGAGTCGCAAACATGGTAATAACGAAACGAACAAAAGTAGCTCAAATGTTTTCTCAAAATTCTCGAGACGTCTATTAAAAGTGTGAGAAAAGGGATACGTAGAATTTATAATGAAAAATCAATTGCCGGCTCTCCTCGGAGTTAATTCACAAAACGAAAAATGTCTGTATCAAAACAGCCCGAAGAAGATCAAAGACACATCCGCATCCCGGAGCATCGAACCGGCCCTCGAAGCCTGCCCCTCAGCCAGAAAATCAAAGTTTCGCCGATACTCGCTGCACTCCTCCGACTTATCAATCCGCGTCTCCTCACCCACGCGGGGGGAGGGGGGGGGGTCCTATTTTCGGTCGCGCGTGCTCTCGCGACACGTGACTCTCGAGGGCTCGACTTTCCCTCCCCCAGGAGCTTTTCGCTTCCTCGACTCGCGGGGAGCTTCGTTCTCGCCGCGAGGCTTGCCAATATGCGGCGCGAGGCCGCGGAATCGCCAGCGATGATTTATATTCGCATCAGCTGTGCGGCCGCTCTCTTCCTGCAAGCGAGAGAGATGAGTGATTACCGGTGTGTTTGCGTATATGTATATCGTGCCTCGATATCGAGAGATGCTCCCGAGCTGCTCATGGAGAGCTGCCTTGAAAGTTGCGGCGCAGTACGGAGAGAGCAATAAATCATGCACGCGACGCTGAAATTGCTCTCTCTCGGCTTGGTTCTTCGCTACGGCCAAATTTAACTCGGGGGGGAAGAAAAAAAGGCGCGCGGATCGGTATAGGTGTGTATAGGTGCGGAATCGCCGACTCCGAGCCAGAAGCTCGTTGCTGCGGCCCGAGCTTTTACTCTCGCCGTATTAATTAATTGCGGCGTTATTTTCGAGAAAGTTTCTCCGAGCTTTTATCGGCGGTTTACAATACTTTCTGGCTCGCATACAATTGAATCAAGCCCCGTCGGAGGGCAATTTCGCCACCGGCTGACTAAAAACTCCACGAAACGCAGGAAGCTCTCGCAAAAACTCGACCGCTGCACCAATTTTTCGCGTGAAAAGCCGCGTCGGACGTCAAGCAGCCAAAGAAAAAAAGTTTCCAACTCGAAAAAAAAAAACAAAAGCAATTCAAGATGCAAAACAGTTCCCCCAAGACCCTTCCCCCATCGAACGAAAACTCTCTACTCACTCTCGCCTCCACGCACACCCTTCTCTCCTCGGCGGCGGCTCGAGTTCGTCGCCTCGGGCCGCTCTCGCGAATCCTCTCGAGTCGGTCGACTGACTCTCCGCGCTCCTCGTCGTCGTCGTCGTCGTCGCCGCCGCTTACGTCAAACGCTCTCTCGCGGGGCCGCCGTGCGCGCGCAAGCTTCGCGCTCTGGCGCTCAAAGCAGCAGCAGCGTCGCGAGGCCTGGCCCCGCGCGTGGTGGCTTTTATTTTTCGCCCACCGCCCTCTCTCTCTCTCTCCTTCCTCTCGCCTTCTCCGTCGGCCCGTCGCGCGCGGCAGCTGTGCTGCTCTTCCTCCTGCGCGGTACTCTACGCCGCGCGGCAGTGACGGCCAAGTGTCCCTCGGCCAAGAGAGAGTGTCGTGCGCGCGTGTTCTCTCGCTCTGGAGCTGCGAGGGGAACGAACGCTCAGCTGCTGAGGTCGGTTCTCGCGCATGGAGGCCGCCGACGAGGAGAAGACACCCGACGAGCCCAGGGAGGTGCTGTTCCTCTGGTCCGGCATCTGGACAGGTCCGCGATACGTACACGTTATATATACTCTTTGCTTTCTGTGTGTGCTTTTTTCACTTGTGCCGTCGAAGTGTTTGCGATGTGTGTGACGCGGGCTCTCGCGCGAAAACTGATTAGCCGCGAGTTCGACTTACGCAATCTAAGGCCGATAGAGACAGAGAGAGAGAGAGAGAGAGAGAGAGATATCGCGCTCGCGCCTTTATTTTTAGTGGCCCCCGCGAATTTTTCGCCGAAGGCTATATCCCGCGGTTTTCTCGCGGATAAATCGCGCTCCGGAAGTAAGGGAGTGCACGCACGCATCGTTTCTATGAATAGAAAGGGAGAGGCGGCTGCTTTGACGGAAGAGAGACGGATCGGCCGATATCGGCGCGCTGCGTCTTGCCCTCCTGTCAAAAGCCAGGTATTTTTGGCCGATGCCACCCAGCGTGTCCGATGAGCCGTGCCGAGAACGCACATGTGCACGCTCGAGTTCGCTCGTATCGTTCGGCCGCCTTTTGCGGAACGAGCTTCAGGGTCAAGAGCTAAGAGAGCCGCCCCGCATACTTTCTTCTGCATTGTGTGCTCGTCGGCATCTCGTCCGGAAGACGGACGCGCTTTTTCAGCGAGTCGTATGCAGTTTTCGTTTACGACCGGATCGCCTTTCCCGATGTGGAAAGCGAGATTAACGACGTTTTAATTGACGGAGCTTTTCGCTCTCGCGAAAATAGCTCCACGCGCAGCGGAACACAAAGCGCCTCGCAAATAATATTCCGCACACCCCCTCGCCTTAATATCTCGCCTCGCGAAATACTCGTCCCGGCTATTTAAAACCGCGAAACAGGTCCGAAAAATCGGCAGCCGCGTTAAATATAACCCCCTCCCTCTTTACATAACCTGCAAAAAAAAGGCAAGGTGTGCACCGCGCGCTAATGGATATTTAACGACGGCGGAGAGCGAGATGGATAGAGAGAGAGAGAGAAAGCTGCAGCGGCGGGCGGGGTGCGTAACCGTGACCTCGACATCGTAAAAAGGCCGCGAAGGCCGAAGCGCGCGCGCGCATCGACGCCCGAGAGTGAGAGAGATACCTTTGCGCTCTCTATGGTCGATGGTTCGTTGCCTTCCGTGCGGCTGATTGCGCGCTGCCTTCTTTTTCGGCGGGGGGAGGGGACTTTATACGGAGTTTGAGGTTGAGTTCGATGGTCGTTGTTTGTTGGAGGGTAATTTTGCGGGATCGGTGTACAGGGGTGCGAAGAAACTGGGTTAGTAATAGCAGCGTTGATTCGAGTAGCTTCACGGGTGTAGTTATAAAATTTTACGCGACGGTTTTGAATTACAGCCGCCGTTCGTCAAAGCGGGCCGTGCGCGACTTCGGGCCATTTGCGTATATTTACACGATAAAATAATGCAAATACGCGCACTAATATCCCGCCTCATTAGCATACGAATGCGTTCTTAATAAAGCATCTCAGCGCGCAGGCAAATTACGCTGATTTACTCCAGTAAACCAGTTCCAGTCCCCGGGGCTTTTTTTTTCGATACACCACTTCTCCGAGGCTCCTTCGTCGATCTCCGTTCGGGATATATCCCTTCCTCCGCGCGCCGCGTCTCTCTCTCTTACCGCCTCACCTTTTCCTCCCCCTTCCGTCGCTCCTCTGTCACGTTTAATCTATCTCGCGCGTACAGCCCGGAGAAAGAGAGGAGAACTCGATGTTTTTGGAAACGCGAGTATGGACTCGCTCGGGGAACGTAGAGTACAACACCGGCCGGCCGGTCGATACTCCTTCCCCATTGGCCGATGCAATTGGATCCCGGAATCTCTCTCCTCTCTCTCCCTCTCTCCTTTGTACGTAATTCGCGCAGGAGAGAGGACAGCTCGCAATTTTCCTGAGAGAGAGAGAGAGTGCCGTTCTCGCACCCCCTGCCGACACCTCTTTCCTCGCTAGGAAATTCGACGGATTGCCCCGCTTACTTCGGCTTGTTACCTTCCGCTGTAACACCAACGGCGGTAATTGCTTGTTTACAAAGCTGCTCGGCGACCGATTACAACGACGGAATTCAGACTGCGCGCTTCGCCATTCCAGCCGGCTTTCTTTCGAGAGCCCCGCTTCCCGCCTTAGCCGCGAGCCGTTAATCGGCCAATCGGACGACGGACAGACGTCAGCGGGCAAAGTCGCGGAAAGTTCAGCATCCGCCGCTCTCGGCGGCGTCGTCGACGTCACGCGATCGTAAACTTACTCTCTCGGGACTTTAACCTCGCACTTACCTACCGCTCTCTCAAGGATTCCATCGGCTCCGATTGATCGGCCGAGAAACCGCCTTTGTTTTCGAGCGAGGTGCTCTTTTTTTTGTTATTGTTTTCGAGAGGGGCGGCTGCTTGTCGAAAATTTTAGCGAGATGTTTTTTTTTTTTTCTATTCTCGAGCCAGCTGAGGCGGGGCCGGGTTCCGCGCAGTGTTATTCTTTACGAAAATACACTCGGTGCGTAATATTCGACGGAGGTTATTTATCGGGCATTAAAAATATAATTCGAAAGGTCAGTTATTATCTGGCTATATCGCGTGGATTGCTTCGGTTTAATTCGCAAGTGAACTTTGGAGTGATGTTTTTTTTTTCGGAATACCGTTTAATAAATATTGGGACTCGTTAAAATTCTTCTAATACCTTTTTTCAATAAAATAAGCTTTCAACACTTTTCCCGACTAAAAGTTCATTCAGCCCCGTGCATATACCTACGCTTCCCAGAGGAACTTCAACCGCGCCGAAATCGCGAAGAAGAACATTAATTTTCCCCCCCAAAAAAATGCATCCCGCCTCCTCTCGCGAAAAGCCAGAGAAAGAGAAGGGCTTCGGGGGGTCGCGCTTAAAAATACATATTTCAAACGAGGCGCTTTATAATTAGCGCGGCTGAAAAATAGCGCGACTCTCGCGAGACGACGCGTCTAGACTCACCTGCGCCGCTCTGCCTCCTCCACGCACACGCACGCACGTGCGCGAGGAAGAAAGCCGTGCGAGAGGGGAGTCGCTAGATTTTCCCAGCTGATCCGCCGCTAGATTCCGCCGAGGCCAGCGGTTTTCGGGGAGCTCCCCGATCGCGGGGAGATTCGGGGGGGCAGAGCTGGCAAGACCGCCCCGGCTCTTTTTCTCTCTCTCTCTCTGCGCGAAGTCGTCGCTGAGAGGTTCGCTTTATGAAGAGCCTAAGATTCGACGTTAATTGCTTTAATTGGGCGGGCTGTTTTGAGTTTAATTGCGGGCTTGTGTACCTGCCGGGCTATTTTTGTCGGGGGTTTTATCATCGATTTGTTGAAAAGTAAATCAAGCTCATCGAATTAGAAAAAAAATTTGACCCTTTCTTTTTTGGATTTCATACAAACCCTAGCTGTGACTCAATAAGTGTTACTTTTAAATTATTCGTACAAAATAACAGATTAATTAAATAACATTACCTCCTTGCACAATATGCTTTTGATGCAGAAAAATACCAATTCCAAAATTTTCTGCAACTGCAGGTTCGAAAAATTCATGAATTTCCATTCTCCGTGACCTCTCGAACCTGCAGATCACCCAGATAATCTAAAGCACCCAAAGAGCTGAACAATAAATCGATGCACCCCTCGCACAACAGCTCTCGGCTCGCGATCCACGTCGAAGGGGGCCGATTAGTCACGAAGCTCCCGATGGGTTTCCAATGCGCGCCTCCGATACCCATACCTTATCCGCGGAAGTCGTCGCACGCTCGAGCGCCCCCCCGATGGAGCCTCCTTTCCTGCGATTTCGCGACGCCTCCTGCGCGATTAGCGCTGCGATTTGTCGTCCTTTCGTTTTACGCTCTTTGGAAGTTGAAACTTAATAGCAGCTTAAAGGGACGAGGAACGAACGAGTACATTGATTTTTTTATTTCGCGCGACGCAGAAAAGCTATTCGTACAGCGTTTAAAGTTGCGATACAAAGTCATTTAAAATTAAAAAGCAATTTAGCAATGTGGTTTTGTAAAAGCGGTGCGTGACACGATTCTCGAAAGCATTTAATGAAATATTAATCTTACTTAACTGCGAAGGAACTTTCTATTTTAATACAAGAGGCGTTTGTAACAGTCGGCGAATATTATAGTTCACAATGACGTCATATTTTCTTCAGCTTATTTAGCCTTACGATGTGCTGTATTAAAAGTTTCATAATTCCGTCATCAGACTCGTCCTGCATTCGCCTGCAGATATTAAATGAATCGAACGTACGCGAGCCTTCGAACCAGTTTATAGATTTAAAAGTGACAATGTAAAGTTCACACTCTCTCAGTGAGTCAGGGCTTCTATTTAAAGAAGGAGAGTCGGGGCGCTAATTTGTGCCCGGTTTGTATATGATCACTCAAACGCTCGTACCCAATAATTAAGATTACATGTACTAGACGAAAATTCGCAGTTAAAAACGGATAAAGCCGCCAGAAAATAATCTATTTGAGAGCTTTTGGCCGACCGCGAGTTTTCGCCGAGCCAAATTTCCGACGCGAATGAAAGAATACAAAATATGCGTTATTAATTCGCACCGTCCGAATAAATCATTATACGAGCGAAATTCGTTACTCGAGACTTGTTGTTCGAGCGTAATTTCGAGCGAAAATTTCGGAATCTTACATTTTTTTTGTTTTTGTTTTTTCGTTTCGAGGCGGAATTGCGCACCGCCGCGGATCGAATGTTGATTTAGCGATGCAAATTTTGTTTGCGCTCTCGATTCATCTTCGTTCTGCGTCAATTTGAAAATCGGAGAGGGACGATAAGCGAACTGCGGATCGGCGATAATTTCATTTTTTCTTTTCCGTCGATTTCATTTTGCAAAAGAGTTGAAAAGTTTAGTTGGTGAGCTCGAGAGTCTAATTAAAATATCGCTAATGACGTCAAATTTTAATTATAGCCATTTTTCACAGTCGGATGGTTCGTTAATTATTTATTCGGTGGGCGAATACGTTAGTAAATTATTTTTGAAAACAATTTCTTTAAGCTTCTCGATAACGAAATTAAAATGTTGCCGCTCCATTATGTGCAATAATTAATTCCCGTGATACACTGCAGGGTAGATTCTACTTAGCAGATAACGTCAATGACAAAATTAATTGTTTATAATTAAAAAAAAAAACGCTTTGATAAACAATTATTTTTGCAGTCGATTAATTTCAGTCTTCAACAAGCATCGGAACTTCATCTACTCCACCAAAGCAACAAAGACATGTAAATACGTGAAGAAAGAACCTCCCGAAAAGCATCGATCACAGCGCACCGAAGTCGTCCCTCAATCCCGGGCTTCCCCTCGATGACCAGCGCGAAACGTCGCCTCGCCACGCGTTCCTTTACGTAACCCGCTCTTTGTCCCCCCTCCCCGCTCGTATATATACATATATATCGTGAGATCATCGCCGTCGAAAATAACCTGTCGCCAGTCACGAAGAGCGCCGTTTTATCGGCAACTGGCACCTGGGGCTGTTCTCTCTCTCTTAGTTCGCCGCCGATTCATAGGTGTAGTTGCTGCCGCCTTTTTTTCTCCCTCGGATATCTGCCCGGTTGTCGCGGCCTGGCTCGGATTGAGAAATAAACAGTTATACGCCGACGAGGACAATATCGGCCGAGTGATTTAACCGTTCCGCGTGCCTTTTTCGATCTCCGGGATTTTCTAGTTCTCGGGACTTTTTGCGCGGGAGGGCTGTTATTGGACGTCGGAGAGAGGTTAATTTTGAAGCCGAGATCGTAGATACACAGAGGTTGTTGTGCATTAAGCTCCATTAAGCCCCGGCTGGGATGTTTAATCTGAAAACTTACTTATTTCCCCTCTCGCGGAATCTCGATCTTCTCCGTAATGAACAACATGTTTAGTACGTCCGAACGTGGGTATCTTCTAAAAAGCGATGCATCAGCTTTATCGACATGTGTAATAACCGCGGTAACTCGCTCGTAATGAACGGGCATTTAAATCGATCGGACATACCGAATCACCTGCGATGCGAGTTAAAAAAATCAAGCCCTCGACTTTTATTCGGCCAATCTTTCAATACATCTCGAGAAAATGGATTAATTTCCTCGCAACGTTGGCCGATTGGCATCAGATAATTAAATATCGTTATCTCCTCCCGTATACCGTAACGATTTCGCGTAACAAACAGAAAAAAAGCCTCGTAACTCTCGCGAAATCATTTAATTGCCGAGAGCTTAACGAGAGATGATCCATGCGCTTTTATTATTTTCGATTCGGCGATGCGCTCGGCGAGATCAATAATTCGAGCGTAATTAATCAGCGTTTTACTTAGCTAAAACCGCAGGCGAAAAGCACGCGGTAAAAGCGTGTGCGCGTGCATGTATACATCCCGTAAGCGGGAGCAAAAACGAGCGCGTCTCAGGCCTCGAGAGTCGAAGGAGAGAGAGACGAGAGCGTCGGCTCTCTTTTCGCCGCGGATTTCGCCGAGGGGGGAAACAACTGGTCCGTTCTATTAATAGTCGTGATGCCGCTATCGCGACGTTATTATTATTTTTCTGCCCGTAGACGCAAACACAGCGGCGGCAGCGGCCGCTGATAATCTCCGCGCTCTCCGGAGGCTGTCTTTCACCTCAGACTCTCCAAGCTTCGCCGCTGATATTCCCGCGCGACGATGATATTTATTGCCGTGTTGTTAAGCGAGAGATCGGACACTTTTCCTCGTTTCCTCTCCGCGAAGATTTTCAACGGCACAAAATAGAGCTCTTTCATTGCGCAAAAGGAATTACAATTGTTGGAAAATTGATGATCGTCTGGGAAATACGTCGATGTAATTAGCCGGTAAATTTTGTCCTCGATATCTAAAACCTCTCTCGGGCTTTACGTCGGCTGTCACGCGCGACTCTTCGTCGCTCCCTCGCCGAGATTTTGACGTTTCTCGACTGCCGACTCTCTTATCGCTCGAGGAAAGGCGCAGAAAAGAAATCGAGCGCGGAAACTTTTCTCCTACTGCTATATATCGCGACTCTAGAATCGTCGACGTAAGTGCCCCGCAAGTGTGTTAAAACGCGCGGCGAAGGAAACGCGCTTGATAAAGCATTGGATTGTGAAAAAAATTGTCTTTTTTTCCCCCCCGAATGACTTCATCGCCGTAAAACTGTATACACTGTTTGGCGAAAAAGTAGTCTATAAGTACAGCCCGAAACGCTTATCGATACATCCTCCGCGCGCCAACCAGTTATTGTCTCCTCCCGGGGAAATGATTTCACCGCTCAAACACTCCGCCGAGAAATTCCGCGGACGCGACTCAAAACAAACCATCAATCCTCGGCCCGCACCCGAAAATGTATATATTCTACTCGGCGCGCAGATAGATAGACAGACGCGCGGAGAGACAATGCCGTTTCGCGAGAACGACGACGTCACGGCCCGGAGAAATTCAGCCGCGAGCTCAGGACGCGGCGATTCGCCGCGGTTGACGCATCGGTTCTCCGGGTCAAGCTCGTTGACAATTCCGCCGAGTAGCGGGGATCTTTTTCTGCGCGGCTGACTATTTTTACCGCTGCCTTATTCCAAGGTTGTGCGGTCTGCGTGTGCAAGTCGCCGCTGATCCTTCGACGAAGGAAGCGACGTTCTATTCCACATTCCTAACGTGTAATATGGGTGTTCGAGAGCTTGTGCTGAAAAGGTTCCAGGCTGATCGGTGTGGCTTTATTTTGAATTCGAAATCTTGATGGCAGCCTGTCAGCTTCGTTACTTATTAATAAACTAAATAATCCCGGTGCAAAGGCATTATTTAACACCTCCGCGCTTCCCTAAAAAGCGAGCAGCAAAGCATGTATGAATAAACAAAAGGCTACAACCGTAACCACCTGTCCATTAGCAGCTCTCGGCTGCCACCGCCAAACGAGACGAGAGAGAGAGAGAAAAGAATTCCGAATTCCTATCCATAATTAATCGGGCCCCCGCGCGAGGTAATTTAAATTTCGCATTGATTACAGAGCGCGGCCACATAATAATCGCCCCGACTGGGAGAACCAGTCGGCGAGCAACGAAACACGTACATACACTTAGAAG
This sequence comes from Ormyrus pomaceus, assembly GCA_900474385.1. NCBI lineage: Eukaryota > Metazoa > Arthropoda > Insecta > Hymenoptera > Ormyridae > Ormyrus > Ormyrus pomaceus. The sequence goes on from UCOM01000190.1 coordinate 69,745, forward strand.
AGCGCGGAGAAGAGAGAGAGAAAAACGCGCGCTCTAAAAATAGCGCCGCGATAAATCATCGCGGACTGCGGCCGCGGCTCTCTCTCTCTCTCTCTCTCTCGCTGTTAATCGCTTTTGACAGACAAAAGCCACCGGCAAAAAATCACAGAGGCAGAGAGGACGCAAAAACGTAACTGTCGCGCCGAGAGAGCGAGATGCGCGAGCTATATATGCGGGGGGGAAAAAGCGAGGCAGCGGTTGACAGCACGCCGCAGCTCCTTTGGCAATTTGTTAGGCAGGCGCGAGAGAATTCGGTCGGTTAATTGTTTTGGTAAATAAAGCGAGAGAGGATATCGATTCGGAGGAGAGTGGAGTCACGTGCGGGGCGATCGATCTCCGATGGCTCTCTCTCGCTTCCGCGCGCGCGCACACAAAGCGGGATGATGAGAAGAGAGCGGCGTTTTTTCGCGGCAGCTCGCGAAAAACGTCATCGGCTGCGTCATCGGCGCCCCGAGAGTCATGTGGAAGTCACTCGCCTGACTGTTTTGTTCGAAGCGAACGTTATGTTCCCCCTCCTCTTTCGCTCTTCGACACGAGTTCATCGGGAAACTACGATTGCTCTGGGGTTTTCGCGAGAGATTTCGTTAATAACTGCGCTCATTTGAGGCTTTTCAGGTGTCGGATTCTGGGGACCGGCGGCTATTGTTGTAGCGATGATAGGTTTTTTGCGTGGCTGTCGGGGCTAATAATATCGGAGGTGGTTTTTTTATTTACTGCTTTTTATGGGGTATTAGTGGAGAAAAGGTGGCGAAGGTTACGCTAAACCTTCCTGTCCCGTATTATAAATAAGCCATTGATTTTCCGATGAAAATGTTACTCAATGCGCTCGTGAATTACGGCGATGGCCGTAAGTTTTTTTTTTTATTTTGTCTTGATAAGACGGCTTTTGTTCCTCCTCTCGATTTTTAAGGAATCGGGACGAAAAGCAAATATAGTTCGAGATCAATGGCGCATTCGTAAAAATCCAAGTATTTGAAAGAAGAGAAAGTGTTCGAATGCTTTGCGCAACCGTTCGACGAACCAGCAATGCGAGTAAATACATTCCCCGCTATTTACCCAGATGGGAAAGCAAATTATTCACCCGGCATACTTAATTCACGTGGATTATTTGAATACTTAACGATATTCAACAATATAATCGGTTATTTTTACGCGACGACGACAGAGAGAGAGAGAGAGAGTCCATTACTGAATCTTAACCTACTTAATCGCCGGCGTTTTTCCCCTCCCCTCATCCGGCGCAGACAATCATTTGAATACTATAAATAGAGGCGCGCAATAAATATTAATAATATCAGAAGAGTCGCAGCGGCGGCGGCGGCGGAGAGTAACTCGAAAACATTTTTTCCGTCGAAGCTCTCGGCGCGGTCGCTCTCATTGAAGAAGCCGCGCTGCGGCGGCGTCTAATTTTAGACTCGTTACAAGGAGATTGGAAATTTCAGCCACTTGATAAAACAAAGTCGCGCAATCCGCGCGCCGTTCGCGAACTGAAAACGTAAACGAAGGTCACGTGTCTCTGTCGGGGGGGAGGGGAGAAAATCATGTGAGCCGACGATCATCCGGGCTGTGTGTTTTATTTGCTCGCGAATTAGCGCGATCGCGGCGATTATTTCGAAAAATAAGCTCGCGAAATTTTCGCGCACTCATCGCGCACGCGAGCTCGGAAATAGATCGGCCGTCGGATGAAAAACAATTTCCTCTCTCTCTCTGTCGAACGCTCGATTACTCTTTAATCGGCGGAAATTCGTATAGCCGACCGTTATGTGAAATCCTCGAATGAAACATTAATCGGCCGCGAATATCAATATTTGCGAGCAGCCCGAACGAAGTAAACACCACTGCAACCACCGTAAACCAGCGCCTTTTCCTTCCAAAACCTACAAGTGCTCCATTATTCACAGCCCATCAATCACAATTCCCCCGAGCCGCGTACACACCGACCGATCCGAAAAGGTCTCGGTCCCCGCGCGCCTCGCTCCTCCCGTCGACGCGCATCTCTCTCCACGCGTCGGTCTCGGGAAAATCCCCTCGGCCGACTGAGAGAGATCTCGGGCCGCGGCAAACAAGCCCCGCCGCCGCTTGGCAGCCTTCCCGGAGGTAAGCGACGACGGACGCCACCACCGGCTTCTCGGAAGACTTTAATAGACCGCCGCCGCTGCAGTGCGCGGCTTTTTATTCGCCTCGCTTCTAAAAATAGGAGGAGTCAACGGGGCCCGAAGAGCGGTGTGTGTCCGGGGTCCGCGAGTTGCGCAACGGGCGCTGTCGTCCTTCCGACCGAGCGGACCGGAAGCGGCGTCGAGGATGGATTCTTTAATCGACGCCGACCGCCGGCTGTGAGGAGACCCTAAGAGAATTATTGGCTAATGCCTCTGCTATCGGCGCTGTTTTCTTGCCGCTGCGAGTGAATGCTGCTCTTTGTTTGACGAAGCTTCGTTTTTGGAATAGTATGTATGGACCAATGGCTTTTAGCGGTGCCGAATGAAAATAAAAGATTGTCAGTTGTTACTTGGAAAATGTTCGTTTGTCGTTTTCGTGCATCCGCGAATCACCTCAGCCTACTTTGCAGTAATATATTAATAAAATCTTGGTCAGCTGGCAAAATTATAGCCGCCTTTTCGCGAATTCGTTTGTTTGTCACTTCCCAAAGATACTGCCGCGAGGTGAATCACGTCGTTAAATATAATCACCGTGCGAGCTCTCGCGCAATTTTAACAGTAGCTCGGGGAAAGCTCGATTTTTCGCGAAAAAACAGGCGCCAGCTTGGCCCCCCCAATAATTTTTGTCGCGCGCTTCTCCGCAGACTCTTCCGGGAATCGCGGTTTCTCGCACTTTGTAACGATGTCACCTTGCCGTCCAGTTCTTCGCACTCCATGTATATGTGCGTCGCGAAATGTAAATAACCGTAATGCGGAACCGATTCGTAAGAAAAATGTATGGAGCCTTGCCAATTTCTTTCGGATGCCGCGGAAGAGCTTTTCGGATCGGCTGTTCCGCGAAGAGCGATTGATTAACTGTCCAGTGTATTCGGTTGAAGGCTGTTTTGTATACAAACGCATTCGACACCCACTTCGGACGAATCGAAGCTTCTCGCAAAAACCCTCATTGAAATTCAAGATCTAAATTTGAAATAACGACTCTACTTCATCTTGCTACTTCCACCTCCTTTTCCAGCCCACTTTTAACTTCTCCTCACATCTACATCGACTAAACTCTTCCCGCAAATCCGCTTGTCGCCCGAATTCTCAAAGGCTCGCAATCACTTCTCGAAAGCAGCCCGTGCACGCACATCCTCGCTTCTCCGGGGACACATCTCCGATTAATCGTCGCGAAACGGGGGCTTTCGGTGATGCGCGCGGAGCGAGCTGGAGGCTGGAAGTCGGCCAGCGGCCGCGAGCGAACGAACCCGTTTCTGCCTCGGTGCCTTCATTGCGCGTAGAGTTTTCCGGGCCGCCCGTTTCCTCGGGTACTTGCGAGGGAGGCTGGATCGCGAGATTGCAAAATCGAGCGGTGCAGTTTTGGGGGATTTTACAATATTCCATTTGGGACAATTGTATGCGACGACTGCGTTCTTTCTCCCGCTCCCAATAAACAGCGGAGGCAGCGCAAAAAAGCCTGCTGTTTACGAAGCCGGGCTCGTGAAAGTTTGATCGCGCGCGCGGCCGCACTTAACGGATTCGCAGATACAATGAAATTACGCGGCGGCCAAAAATAGACGGGCTCGCCTCCCGAAAAAGCGTCCGATCGCCCGAAATAAGAAGGTAAACAATGCGCCTCTCTCTCCTTGGAGGGCGACGAACCGCCCCGCAGATCCGCGATTGCTCTCTCCTCGAACGCTGGAAAACTTTCGCCGGGAAATCTTCCCCGACGCCTTCGAGGAGCGTTCGACGCAGTATCGATGAAAATGCGAAATTCTCTTTCTCCGAGGCTGGAGGGACACCGGGTTGCGAGGTTACGTAAGCGTTTTTGCGGGGGTTAAGAATAAAGAGGCAAGTCACACTCTTCGAAGAGCTTGAATTTTAGAGTTTTCGCGCTAAAATTACGAGGATTCTGAAAAAAAAACTTGTTTTGAGGTTTATTAATAGAATTTCCCCAGAAGAGCGCAGTTGGAATAATCTCCGAAGTTCACGCGGGGCTTTGTTGTTGAAAAAAATATTTTTTTGCCCGGCGGTTAATCGCGCTTTGATAATGCGCCTGTTTACTCATCGATAATTACGTCAAGTATATTGAAGGTACGTCTGGCGTTTGTTTTTCTTGCGTTTATAAAAAGCAGTGTTCCCGAGTAAATACTTGGGCTCGAAAGCACGGCGAGCAGTTTGAAAATGAATCGATGGGAAATACAGTCGATATTCTCGTCAGATTTTAGTGCAGGTTGCCGACCTTAGAATGGGCGCGTGAATTACCGGGCTTCTGCAGCACGAAAAGCTACGTTCGTCTGTAAAGTCTGTAGGAAAAATTAAAAGGCACTTCGGAAAACAGTGTTTTCGCTTTCTTATAGAAAGTTTCTCAAACAATCTATTCGCAAACATAATATTTATGAATTTGCTTATTGCGCGTCTACGAAAGTTTTCGGAGCATAATAAACAGGATCGAAATTCCTGCAACAGTTTTGAAATCCAAAGATTCGATTATCAAACACGCCTCCTCGCAAATACAAGCAGAAACTCGAGATTTTCGAAAACAGCTCCGAGCTCTCGCATCTCGCTCTACCGTCCTGCAGCGTTCGAATTGCAGGCGCTGGCAATTAACCGACGACTCGTCGATCGAGTCTAGTCGCGACCCAGTAATAATCGTTGCGAAAGAGAGCGTCGCCAAGCGGTCTGGCCGCAATCGAATTTTCCATTCGTTGCAAAACGGCAGCCCCCCTCGATATTCAACGGGCGTCCGTAGAAAGTTACCGCGGGGAAGGATTGCTTGTTTTCATTGGCGGCCGACACGCGATTCGAAGATGATGTTTCCTTCGTTTTCAAGGGGCGACTGCTGTTTATTGCCCTCGTTTGATGCTTTCGGTGCCTGGGAGTTACTTTCGTGAATCTTTGTTCGACTCTGTTGTTTGTTGATGATTTTTAACGGTTCGTTTATACCGGAGAAGCTGTCGAGAACACGACGGTCGAAATTTGATCTTATGCAAGTGCAAATATTGATTCAGTTTTATGAAGCTTTAAAATAATGTATGTTTTGATCGCGTTCGAAGCTTGTAAACTACAGAATTAAGCAGAGAACTTTTCGAAAAACTCACTTCGAAGCTATTTCAATGCGTCATGCGCCTCGAGCCAATAGAACAAATATAGCCGCGCAATATTTACCAAATCATACCTGAGCAATTAATTTCCGCTTTGGTTCGAATGTCCAAATAAAACTTAATTAAAGAATTGTTTGTTGACGCTATCACTGTTTTCATCAATTTGAAACAAATGCCTCGGAACAAATAGCTCCATTATTTTTAGTGCCTCTGTACCGCAGCCAATGAAAGACCATCCAAAACAAAAATAATCCATTTCTCTACGGCTCCGTAACGCATTTCAAGTTTAACGTCCTTCGAATCCTGGCTTCTTACGTCGCGGAACCTTTCGCGACCTCTGCAAGCCAGTTTCTAACCGGCAGCTTTACAATTTACTCTCACCTCGAAATATTAAAATACTCCGGGAAAATTCGCTGACTGTATACGGAAGGTTAAACCAGAAATTTCTCGCTCGATAAAGACAAAAGCTTCATTATATAGATACGTATTATATCGACGTAACATCTCGCGATCCCGGCGCGATAAGGTACGATTACTTAAGTACCTCCTTTACCCTGATTTCGAACTCGCCGAAACTCCGCCGACGTCTGCTCTCTTTACAATTAAAAGCCCGAATCGATATCCCCCCCCCTCCCCGAGCACGAAAGCTCAAGCGCAAACAACCGTTCCGCCAAATCCATCCCATCGCAGACTGCCTCGTGGCAAAACAAACGCCCAGGGGGGTCCATTACTCTCGGCAATTAAAATCGAATGAAGACACACTCGGCCTTGGCGAATCTCTCCTCTCGCGCAATAAACAACCGTAAACATCATCTCGTCCCTCTCGAGGGGGGGACGATCCTGGCTTCGTATTTTTTTTTCTTTCGAGGGAGAGAATCCTCCCGCCGCTGATTAAATGCAGGCTGCGAGCGACGTTTCGCGGTAATTGAACACACCGCGGATGGCTTTTCACGGTGCAAGACTTTATCGAGCCGTTTCCGCGGAGCAGTTTGATCAAAGAGAGGTCGGCTTCCATTTCTGCACGCTCGGGAGCACGATAATTATTTAAATGTGTCGCAGGGCGTATATCGATTGGAATTAATACGGTTAGTGGGCTCCTGCGGATGTCGTGGGCTTAAACTGTTGCTCGGATCAAAGGGACGAGGGGTTGAATTGCTCGAAAGAAGGTAACGAGTAAAGATTAGGGCGGATATCGATGCTTTTTAGTTGCAAAGCGTTATAAATAAACAGTAGATAGTCGTATCGGGTCAGAGGCAATTAGTCTGTTCTTTCAACGATGCAGTCCTCCGTTCCGAGAAACGTTCTCTCCTAGCAGTCGACTTGCGCAACGTTAATTCTATCTCTCTCTCTCTCTCTCGCAGCTATAAAATATTTTTATTCCCAAAAGTATGCCAGACCTTAATTATGTATTCGTTCCGCGCTCTTCCTTGACAACAGCAAAGCAACTAAATATCGTTCTCTTTATCGACCTTTTTACCCCGTACAGATGCTCCAAACGAACCGATAATGCACACAACAACAATCTATTCGAAGACGAAATCGTGTTTATTCGATAAAAAAAAAGAAGATCGCACTCGCTATCGCGGGCCTTTCCGTGATGTTTGGCAGCGAAATTTCGCGCGCGGCGCACGAGAATATAAAATTCTTTATCGAAGAAAACGTGTGTGTACGCCTTCTTCACGGTCAGCGCGGCTCGTTATCCAATGTCCTGTTTACCAGAGAGCGAATTTGATTTCTTATCCCGGCGCTCGTCGTCGTCGTCGTCGTCTGCTTTGAAATTTAAGAGGAAAGAAAAAAAACAAATTAAATGTCACTCTCAAATTTAAAATCAATCCGAACGAACGAACGCTTCGGCTTATAATTCCGTTGCGCAACGGACGATTCCCCCGACATCTTTCCTCTCGGTCTCTCGAGCCGGTGTGTTTTTAACTTCGCTCTTCGAAGATAAGCACCGCGATGATTCCGCCGAAAGCTACTTCCTAAAAATTACGTCGAAATCCAGCCGCGTAACGATCAGTGTACACCTTTCTCAAAAAACAGAGATCTTATCCCACTGTTACACAGTCGGCGATTATCGTCGTTCTAATTAATAAGACGCGCCTATCGCCGCCGATTACAACCTTATCGCCCACCAAAAGGGGTCTCTCCGAGCTTTATCAGGTAGACTGAAAAACCGCTCGATTACGGCTCCCGATATAATCCTCCCGCCGTCGGCAGACTCCCCGAAATCGAACGTCAACATTGCGGCTCCTCGAGGCTCCCGAGAGGCGAAAAGTCGCGCGCTCTCGGCTGATGTCGTTATGCGCCGCGCGCGCAATATTGTCTCTCTCCGTAGCTATCGGCTCTCTTGCCGAGCTAAATTTAGCCGCGGCTCGTGTGTGCCAGTCGCAAAGTGTACGTGCACACTGCAACGGAGGAGCCGAGCGCTTTTTGCCGCGGCCTGCGATTGCGGAAATGCCGCGCGCGTCTCTCGTTGGTGGTGTTTGGTGGGCTGCGATTTTTTTTTATCGCTCTTTGCTGCTTTTCTTGGAGTGCCGGGTGGATGATTGGAATTGCTCTTGACGATTGGTGCGGGGAGTAGGAATTGAGGTAGAGCTTATTGTGGAGGGTGGGAATTTTCAAAGTTTTTAGCAATTTTGATATATTGCGTCGTTCTGGATTTCAATTAAAAATTTTAATTATTTTTCAAAACTGAATTTCCAAAGGTTCAGTCGGAAATAAAATTTTTATTCAATGATTGAAGGGCTATTTTTGTAGAAAGTTATTCGGAGTTGCGCAATAAATAAATCGAAGCGGGGGCTTTTTATTCTTAATTGCTTCCTGTATCATGAAAATATACAGCAGCAGCAGAATTTTATAAAAAGAAGAATAAACTCGAAAAAGTGCACATCTAAAATAAACCAAAACTAAAAAAGAAAGCCGAGTGCAAGTGGCGAAAAAACAGTTAAAACAACAAAGAATCCCCCGGGCTCGAATTTCATTGTGCTCGACCATTAGCACACTGAATCACTGTACGGAAATATTACACGTGCCTGCTTACACGTACACACCTCCCTGCAGTCCACATGCATTATTGAGGCTGCGTCTTGTGTCTAGATCTTGACGTCACGCGCGGAGCGTCGGACCACGCAGCTGCACGTGCGAGGCTCCGTATACCGATACATTTCCATTGAGAAAGCGGGCGGTTTTGATTTTTTAATTAAAAAACGAAGCCGCTTCGATTTCGAATGCACGCGCGCCTCTTTGGATCGAGATTCCCGCGCTGATCGAGGGGTGGAAATTGGACGCTGCGCGCTGATTTAATTTATTGGGAGAAGCTCGTCAAAAGTTTAAGCTCGATTTCGTTACGGCTACTGCTGGAAGCTTTCGAGATAATAATTTTGAAGCGCCTTGTAAATTTTAATCAGCGATTGTGGCAAGAGGATTTCTAGTTTTTGTTCGCAAGCCAGCGGGTAAAAAATTTTCGAGCAACAATTGTAAAATATTGCATCAGCGAAGAGCTTCGACAGGGGTTAGATACTAAATAACCGAGGCTTCGAGCCTCGTGTATATCGCCTCCGCGTAATTATGCCAAGCGCCCGGCAGATAAAGATCTTATCAATACTCCTCCGAATCGAAGGCACGCGAATTTACTCGAGAAGAAGCTCGAATTCATTAAGCCTCCTCTCCGTAAATGAAGGCACGAGAGGGAAACTAACCTGCAAAGCGGATAAAGCGAAGGCCGCCGATTTCACGGCAAAGTTCGCACCTCCGGCCATCGAGTAGCGTACAGCTTTCTCTCAATGGGGGATGCTGTACGCTTTAAATATACATCCGCGTCATTTGCTTTGACATCCGAGGCGAAAGGGGCTGAGGGCTCCCCCTACTTCCTTTCTCGCCGATATTCGCAGGCTTTAATTGTCGCTAATGTATATAAAGTCGGTGGGAAGAAACAGCTGAGGCTCGTCGCAACCTACAACTCGGTTCCGCGCTTATCGGTGTAACCCATTTAATAATTGCGATCGGTGAGAAATCCATTTGTCGCCGCGCTGATTTATTAGCGAGATTATACTCGAGTATCTTGGAGATTTAGATATATAAACCGGCTGTACTGAATATCCTCGTCGGCGTCGCGCGGCGCTTTGTTTAATTTTTTCTCTCTCTCTCACTCTCTCGTTGATAATTTCCTTTTTATCAGGTTTTGATCAAACATTGATTTACTTTTCGAGCGTAAATAAAGCTCCCTTTTTTCAATGCCGTATATACGACTTATTTTAATACGCGTGTAGCATTGAGAACTTTTATAAATATTTCAATAGCCAGGAACTCGCTGTACTATTTTCGGGCAAATACGTTTTTCCCCTCGACAATTTGAGTGTTTGTCCGAATGTCGTGTTTTTGTGTTTAACGTGTGTCGTTCGTTTTTGATCAAATATTATGCAACTCGGAAGAATAAATTAACTGATTTAAAATTTATTGGCGCACGTTTTGTCGGCGACGTAAAAACTACAAAATTTAAGTACATTTCGCAGATAAACATTTGTAAATAAATTTTTACAAACAATTTGATTCCAAACGAAAATTCTTTTACCTACAGTTCCGAACAAAGAAATTTCAGTACTCTAAAAAGTTCTTATATAAAAGGTTACTCGGTGGTAAATTAATTCCACTCCCCGAGTAGCCGAACAATAGTTTTAGTTCACCTGACTCACCGCGTTTTATAATGCATGTAAAACATCCTGAAATTTAGTGCCGCTCTTTTAACTTTCTAATTTCGAATATAATTTAAGCGTCATTTGTTCCGCCTATTTGCGTGATACAAACGTTAAAACAATATACACAAGCGGATAAGTAATCAATTGCGAAAGACGCCATTAGCAAATCGAGAAGTGGAAATGCTAAGCGCTCGATTTGCATTTGAAACAAAAAAAAAAAGAAAAAAAAAAGAGTGCCTCGGCAGCTTCGCTATTTAAGGCCTCATATATTTCAAATAAATTATCCCCGGTTTATTTTTACAACTGTGAAGTTTCTCACCTTTTTGCCTCTCCTCTCGGGGCCTCACTTTTTTCCTCGCCGCGGGGCAAATATCGATATACACTGAGCATTTATTGCGAATTGCACTCTATTTTGTAACTCGCTCGTACTATAAATAGACCCATGGAATTCCTCTCCGATTACCCGGACTTTCGAATCCTCCATCACCCAAACCACCGAGCCGAACTCTGCGTATATTCGGCGTCGAAAAAAAAGGAAAGAAAAAAAGCGGTCTCCTCCCGCGGCGGCATCGGCACGTGCTCGGCTCCTCGGCACCGTCTCGCCACGTGAAAAGGCGCGCGCAAAAAAAAGAAAAAAAATGGGAAGAGAAAGAAAGCGCGAGCGAGAGAGCAGCGACGCAACTCGATTGTACACCGCGCGTATACGCACATCCCCACCCGGCGGACTTATTTTTCGCCGCGCGCCGAGAGGGAGGAGGAGGAGGAGGAGGAGGAGAAGGAGTCGCGCTTGAATCCCCGGCGGAGCAGCGGCAGTGCCGCAGTCGTGCGCCGCCGCCAACCGCGAGCAGCACATAACGGAACAGAGCGGAGAAGCTCTTCGTTCGCTTATATTCTCACCTCCGGCGTAGAGGAGGATGGACCCCCCCGAAGACTGACTAGTTCGTACTCTACGTACTTAAGACAAAAAGTGCCATCGCGATCGATCGTGTGATAAATAAAAAAAACCCGTCAGTATTCGAGCTGTGAGTGCTTTAAGTTTAGTTTAGCCTTTAAGGACACGCGTTAATATAATACGGAGACATGGCGCCGGCGAGCGTTCTGCAGTGGTCCGAGCCCAGGCAGCAGTGGAAGTATCAGAAGGGCGCGATCCTCCAGGAGAACGGCAGCCAGCCGGTGAAGACGCAGAGCACGATCGAGCTCAGCGACAAGGAGGCCGACACCGCCTACAAGAAGATCTGCAAGTTCCTCAGGCGGCTCAAGTCTAAGAAATGTGAGAGAGAGAGCTGCTTTCGGGTTTTACCGCGGGCCCGGGGGGGTTCTCGGGGGTCGGTCTCCCTTTGCTTTGCTCCTTTTTTTGCGCGCGGGACCGGCATTTTTTGCGTGGGAACGCCGAGCGACTCCTCAGGTATTCGCGGGTAAGGGCACCGCGATTCGAGTGGTATAGGAGTTTATTAATAGACTTTGGGCGAATTTTAAGTCTCCCCCAAGTAGGTGAAACGAATTTTTAATTGCAGAATTGCGCCGCGAACCTTGGGAGCGAGGTGGATTTAGCAGCGCGCGGCGTTTGAACCAGATTTAACTCGAAACTCCGCTCCTCCGCGGGAATTCGGATTTCTTGCTTAGAAACTATTTTCAGTAAACTGCGCTTTAAATCAACTTTTTGCTGGGCGGCCTTTCGAAAAGTGTCGCGGTCGAAGGTAAACGTCGACGGGGGGGAGGGGGAGTCGATAAAAATTTTACTAATGCAGCTGCTCTCGCCGAGCTGATTGCTCTTACGTAATGACCGCGGACAGTAACACAATAATTACTCGGCTTCGCTCTGACGGCGGAACAATGGGGTAACGACTCTCTTTTCGAGACCGCCGCAATAAAATACGAGAGAGACGGCTGTCGAGTCCGCCGAAGGCGGAATATATATCGAAAATGTGATTCATAAATTCAGGAAAAGTTTTGCCGAGGTATCTTGCGTTGGTCAGCGTTCGCGTGAGATATATTATTAATAAGCGCCTCGTTTAGGTATTGAGTAATGGACAGTAAGTCATTGTTTTGAAACGGCGAACGTTACTCATTATGTGGGGTTCACGCGGCGTTTAAATCGATTCATTATTTCTCTATGTTGTAAAAACTGACTTTTTTGAAAGTAGTTCAATGCTACGAAGTGTTCGCCAATGAACTCTGCTCGAAACCGGGCTTTTCTGCGAATAAGGATTGACGATTGAAAAGAGGACATTTGGAGAATCGGCGTTTTTCAGCGGTGCTTATGTAATGATACTATTGTGTTTGATACGTCAAACTTCCTCTTAGGGAACCGCTTCGAACTTTTTTTTTTCCACGTTTGAATCACGAAACGTTAGATTCGTTTAAAAAGTATAAAACTTAAAGGGGATAAAAAAAATTTCGTTGAAAAATCTGCTTTCAAATTGTCTACAACAATGCTACTCGAACAACAACGACCTCCTCAAATCACTTAAACCTACAAGCAGTAAAATTCTCGGAAAATAACAGAATCCGATAATTTACTCACCGACGTCCCGAAGCTGCAGTAAGACGCAAAAGCAAAGGCTCAATAATAAACCTTTGTTTATGAAAATAAGCTCTCGTCACCGTCCGATCGGAGAGTAACTTGCCCGCAGTAATCTCGCGCGAATGGCCAAAACAACCGGCCAAAACACACCTCGCGTGCAAGGGACACGAGAACAGTCCCTCTCCCCCTCCCCTCCGAGTAAACAAGGAAGCACTCGATACCGGCCGGTATCGAAACTCATTCCTAGGCGGCGGGGGCCCAGTTTTCGTCCGTTCGCGAACTATATAGCAGCGCGCGCAAAAGGGGGGCGGGTGTTCTCGAGGCTCTCCCACCGCCAAGTGCTTCCATTCCCGCGCCGATTATAATCGCCCTCTGCCCTTTGCGAAAAAAAAAGAGAGAGAGAATAATGCAACGAACCTGAACGGGACGGAAACCGGAACCGGGGATCATGGATATCAACGCCTGGCTCGGTGGAGCCGTTTTCTTCAGCGGGGAAGGTTCGTACACCCGAGGCGATTTTGAATTTAACGGGCGACTGTCAAAACAAGCCGGGCCTCTGTGCGTGTTTACCCGCGCGCCGGACACTTTCTGTTGCCGGGAAGAAAGGCCCGAGTCGACCTTCGCGCCCGTAATTCGCGGGAGAAACGCAGACGTAAATCCCGCCGAGAAGTGCACTTGCGTGATATGACTTGCCGGCGAGATGGGCGCACTGTATTTCTTAGCGTTTTCGCGCGAGACGCCGAGAGCGCCCCTAATTTGTTTATCCTGCCTCAATTACGACGAAGGGCTTTGACTCCGTGGGAAAATATTTGTTCTACCTCGACGCCTCTTCCTCGAACGCGTAGTGGTACTTTCGAGGAACGCAGCTGTCTGCTGTTTCGGCGGAATATTTAGCTTCCGATTCCGTTGGACGGCCTTTTCGCTTCGTTAAAATTATTATCGTTAGAGGGTTATCTATTACGTATCGACGTTTTATCTCAGCGCGATGCAAACTAAAAATGTTAGTTTGGGAAAAAAAACACGTAATCTGAGATCTCTCGGATAGCGGAGAGTTGCCGTTGTGTTTTGTTTCCTTCGTAATTTCATAGATTTCCGACGGTTTTATATCTGAGAGACTTTTAATTTCGACGGTGAAATTGATTTATCGATCGATTTTAATCAAGCGCGACGTCGGCTTTGATGAGAAGAGCCTTTTTTTTTTAATACCGTCAATGGCGACTTTTTAAAGAGCGTTTTTTTACCTCTATTTAACGTCGTTAATTATACAGGGAAAAACTTTTACAGTAACTAGATTCTATATTTACTGTGTTATTCACTCACCTGAATATTTCGTTTTATCGAAAACGAGTATTAAAACTAGTGTTTTGTTTCCCGGTTCTATTTAAAACAATTTATCCGATATAATACTGCCGCTGCAGCTTGAGCAAATAAATACCGATAGTAATTCTGGTTTTTAAGTATAAAAGGATAAAAGGATTGTTATTTCTGCTTTCCGAATAGATTTGGCGCCATTTCTCTCAATCCTCCGGGTCATTTAAACCGCATTTAATGGCTCAATGAAGCCAATAGTGTTTGCTTTATCGCCCGGTTATCGTCGGCTAATTTTAACATTTCGCGAAGCTTATCGTAAATTTCCAAATATATTTTAATTTATTTCTATTTAAGCAGTTAACGTTTGAGTTTACTTTTCAAAAGGTTAGTCTTACTTATCTTATCTAACAGTCAGTCATCTGACTGTTTATTTAGAATTGTACACCTTTAAAAAATGTCTGCATTTTTACGCTACGCTTCTGAGCAATCCTAATTAATAAAAACAATACCCAGAAGTCTCTTCTTCAAACAAAAACCGACATTCTTCCCCAGAAGAAATTTAGTGAAAAAATTCGTCGGGACAAACGACAACATTCCACACTGAATACCTCTTATCAAAGAATGACGACACTCCTTTTTCCCCAAAAACTGATCATCATCCGCTGAACATAACCTGAAAACGCACAACGAAATATCTTCCGCCTCGATCGAGGTGTAGAGTCTCGATAGGAAGTCTCTCTCTCCCTCTCCTTCAACTGTCACGTGCAGTTTATCTCTCGGCCGCCGCTCCGCTGCCCTTTCTTTCAAAGTAAATACAATATAATACATAAATCGGGGAAACTCGCGCCCCCCGAAGGACCTCGACGAAGACTCGAGAGAGAGTGTCGCTCGCTCAAAAGGAAGGAGGCCGCGCGGCGCGTTTCGAATGGAACCGTCGAGGCGCCGAGGCCGAGGAGGGAATCAACCGAGGCGCGCCAGCAACTACCCCAACCCGAGGAGGTCGACGAACGAAGCACGCCATTCGTCGGCGACCCGTAATGCCATCTCGAATTATTACGACAATTGAGGGACGCGCCCGTCGTTCGAAGGTTCTTGCGTCGGGCTTTTCAGCTAAACAAAAACAAACGGACAGGGGACTCGGTCTCTCTCTCTCTCTCTCTCTTCGAGGTAACCTCCAACTGCCGGCAAGGTTAGGGGCTTTTAAAAGGCGGTAGTTGCCCGGGGGATGTGTTCTGCGCAATGTCGACGGCGGCAGGCAGCATAGATTCGCGAGGTTTGTTTTTGCTTGTCGGCCGTGGGGGTCTTGCTTTTCGGAGAAATTATTCCCGAATTTACCGGGATTTTAATCTGCATTTAATTTTCGGCGACGCGACGAGTTTCCTTCCTCGACTCGAGGTCGAGCGCGTCGAATCCCGAGCGAGACTCGCCCTCGAAAATTCGCTCGTAAAGCCACGAGGGCTCCCGATAAAAACCCTCCCACGTGTCCTCCACCGATCGATAATTTCCTTGCGTATCCCGCGGCTGCATTTCGAATTCTCGCGCGTGTCCTTCCGTCCTCTCGTTCTAAAATGCAGAGCGTATAAATTTAGGACGACACGTGTTATTTCGGGGAATAAATATCTATTTATACGGAAAGTCTGCGTCCGCGAGAGAGATTCATGAATTTGGATCCGAGGATAGGCCAATAATTTCTCTCTCTCTGGTTTTTTTTTTTCTCGAAAAACCTCGCTACCAGATTTTATTATACTTTCAAAGCAGACGGCTCTCGTTTAAATTCGCGTCTCCGTTCGCCGTCTACCCTTGTACATCCTATCTCTCGTCTCCGACTTCGTCGAACACCTCGGAATCCGTCGCGCATCCCTCCCCCCCGCAGAAATATCCGCTTCCCCGAACTTTTTCTCCTCCGCCGTTCGGCGTAAAACGAATTTCCCAGTTCCTTATTTACTTAACGAGTCGCGCGCGCGGGCACATGCGCCTAGTGACGTCAGCCCTCCTATTTATAGACGAGGAGCGCTCGTACTCCGCGCACCGCGCAAACCGCACATTACGAACCCGCGGCGGCGGTGAGAAACGAGCATAATTTGCGCCGCGCGCGGCGAACGAAAAATAAGAGGGCCGAGGGGGGGGGGGGGGTGGATACTCGCACTTCGCTTCCGTCCTCGCTTCCGCACTCGAACGGCTTTTCTAACCGCGGGGGGGAGGGCAGGAAGTCAGGAAGCGGCCAGGGGTGAACGACTCGATTCAGGTGTTGGGAGAGAGCCGCGTATCTTATCGCCGCGGGGACGTTGCACCGCGGAGACGCCGATAATAACGCGGGGCCGGCGGTGCAGGGATGGTGAAAGTGCGCCGGACGGGGAGTTATTTTTAGAAACGTCAGATGATCGCTTTATCAATCTTTTCGCTCGGGTTTAAATATTTGAGCCCGAGGGAGAGAGGGAGACTGAGCAAATTCGACGGGGGAGACGTTGTTTTCGCGAGATCGTCGCCTCGATATATACTTTGTTTGACTTTTTAATCTTCCCCGAGCGAGGAAGTAAATTGCGCCGATACTATTAATAAAAACGAACGGGAGCTCCGAGGATCATTTACAATTGGACGATACGCGACCGAATCAATCGTGTCCGTTACGTAAAAGTCGGAATAACTCGCGTCGATCGTTAACGATAGCGCGCTTTCAAAATATGCACCTTCTCTATATTTGGACGGACTCGAATTCAGCGCGCTTCGAATTAACCGCATCTCGGCCGATTTCAGGCTCGCCAAATGCGATCCCGCAGACTCGGACCCCAACCATAAAACTCCTCCCCGTCGAAGGCCCGAAAAAGCGGGGGCTTCCGGCGAAATGAAAAAAAAAAAAAACAAAAAAACTCATATTCGGTCGATACTCGGAGAGCAGAGCCGCTATTTCCGCGCGCTTTGGCCGCGCGAAAATAGCGGCGCACCGGTAAGCTCCGGTCCGGGGCGTGACGGCGACGTGTCCGCCGGCAGCAAGTGCAGCCTGGGCCTCGATATAATTAAGGTCAACTTGGCGGCGGCGGCTTTATTTCGAGATGGTCCGCCTCTCGGACTTTGCTGGGGTTAACAATTTGCGGGGAACTCCGGGCCGGAACGCCGAGAGGATTTTGCCTGTTTGGGCGATTGCATTTTTGGGTGAAATGGGCAGGTTCGACGCGTGAAACTAAATTATCGATAATTGGGAGGAACTGAAGAGGGAATTAATTTTGAATGGACCTAACAATAAAAGCGGCGCATTCTTTTTTCTCCCAAAAGGTGCGTTTCTTTGTAGCGAAGTGCTTTTTGTAAAGTAGACACTTCGCTTACCAAACCCGATACCCTAAAATGTACTACATAACACCATGAGCATCCATTATATTAATATTTAGAATCTTAAAAAATAAGAAACGAAGTTGAAAGATGTACTAAAGCGCCCTCGTTGTTTTCCGTTTTCTTCTATGGGTGGTGCGATGTACAACGCAGGCAAGGATGGCAGTAAGGTGACGACAGTGGTGGCGACCCCCGGCGCCGGACCGGACCGTCCCCAGGAGATCGCCTACACCGACACGAAGGTCATTGGCAATGGCAGCTTCGGCGTCGTCTACCAGGCCAAGCTCTGCGAGACCAACGAGACCGTCGCCATCAAAAAGGTCTTGCAGGACAAGCGATTCAAGGTCGGTACTATTTTCATTAATATAAAAGCTTCTTTGGATTTCTAAACGATCAATCAACGGAGCGAATGTAAAATTTGAAGTTTTTTTCTTTTGAAAGTCGAATGGAAAACGTTGTTTTTCCGACTTCTCGAAAAAGTAAAACAAGTATTTTGAAGTTTGAAGAAGCGATAATTTATTCTCCGCGCCGAGAAATAAAAACAGATGCAAAAAGCGCGAATAATCAGCAATTTGATTAACGTTCTTTCCTTTTTTGATTACAGAACAGGGAACTGCAAATCATGCGACGTCTCGAGCACTGCAACATCGTTAAACTAAAGTATTTCTTTTACTCTAGCGGTGATAAGGTAATTCTACTCAATTGCATAATTTTATATTTAGTTTTACCGGCGGAACAAAAAAAAAAGTCTTAAGTAATTTTCTTGTTCTTCTAACAAAAAGGAAATCCCGGTTTTTGAAGTAGACAAGAACATTTTCTCTTAAAATTATTCGCTTCCACAAAACATTGACAGACGGCGCAATTTCCTTAGACGAATAGTGTTCAAAGTCTTGTGACTTACTGTTTTTTGTTACATTTTAGAAATAGAGTTTCTATAAATACATTTATTTATCGGTCAATTCAATAGAACCGAATATCTTATTGTTATACATTCTATTATATATGCCCCAAAGATAAACCACCCAATACAAAAGAAGCGTAAAACATAATTATAGGGTAACAACACGAGTGTTCTTTTGGCTTTTGTTAATGCATGCGTCATTGTTATGTTATTTTGTAGAACGTCTTAAACGCGACTAATCCAGTTTTTCACGTGGACGTAAGTTGAAGCGTTACCCAGTAGTTAAAGTGAGATAATCCTTTGCCCGAGTCTTTTAGGCAGTCACGCTTCTATCGGTAGAACGAGAAAAAAAAACAGACACAAAAGTAAAGCGAGCGAGGAAATCGCCAACGAAAAGAAAAAAAAAAAGAACTAATCGGCAAAAAATTAACTGAAAGTTGGTTTTCATTGCGTAGAAAATTGTATTTAATTATAAATCTAGTGGCTAAAGCTGCTTTGCTAGTCATAGAGAGCATTTTTCAGGCCAGTGTTTGCGTCCCGAAATTTACTAGATTATGAAACTTTTCTGTGACGTTTTATGAGTATTACTCGACAATTAAGTTAATACTCGTAAAACTTTGAAGTTGCTCAAGTACAAGTGACAGTCTGATTTACAACTTGCAGGTTGTCGATTAAAATAAATCAATGCGATAAAGATTGCAGACAAGACAACTATCCAAGTTGAACCTGCAAGCTCTCCTTTAATTTCGTTAAAAATCTGAAAAGTTGTAAATCATTCTCTGCTATTTGCATAAGCGAAAGCTTTACGGCGGTTGACCTTCCGTTAACTTCTACCGCTAATAAAAATATACAGATGACACTTGAGGTTGACACTTACGACTCCTTCGCAGAAAAGTCTTAATTCAAGCTCTTCGAGACACATTCACAGATTCATTACGACGGGCGCAAAGTTTCGAATGATTTCACTAACGATGCCTTTACGTACTTGCAGAAGGACGAGGTTTACCTCAATCTAGTCCTGGAATACATCCCCGAAACCGTGTACAAAGTCGCCCGACATTACAGCAAGAACAAGCAGACGATACCGATCAGTTTCATTAAGGTAATTTTAATTTAGTATAATTTAGAGCAATAAAGTACAAAGTAAAATTCTGTTTTATGAAAATTGCTAGTGCAATTGTTTCTCATTTTTACGAGCAAAATAACGCATAAACAAGTAGAAAATTACAATGGTCATTAATTCTTTTTAGAAATTAAGCAGAAGTCAGTCACTTTATAGCAAATAACCAACAAAAACTTTATCCGACACAAACGTAAACACGCAGTGACAGACTGCAGGCACGAGATAAGCGACCGACGACTAATCCCCGTCCGTTTAATTCGCAGCTATACATGTACCAGCTGTTTCGTTCTTTGGCATACATCCACTCGTTAGGAATCTGCCACAGGGACATTAAGCCGCAGAACCTCCTCCTGGACCCGGAGACCGGCATCCTGAAGCTCTGCGACTTCGGCTCGGCCAAACACCTCGTCAACGGCGAGCCCAATGTGTCTTACATTTGCAGCCGCTACTACCGCGCCCCCGAACTCATCTTCGGTGCTATTGACTACACCACAAAAATCGGTAAGCGATCCTAGTCCAATTCGTTCAAGGATTTTGGGTAATGAAATAATATTGGATAAAATGTAACCAATATCAAATTTATTCAATAATCAAATCAAATTTCATTGTTGAGCTAATTTCATAGAAATAAATGGAAACTTTTTATTGAATTATGAATAATACTTCGAATATTGAATGCTTTATGCTTAAAATCATGAATAATGTTTATTCAAATTTAAAAAAAAACTAAAATTTTATTATACGTAGAATGTTGAATGACTACGTTATTTCTATTACAAGATAAGATAAAAAATTTATGAAAGCAATATTTTAGTCAAAATTCGTGATTCTAATTACATGTTCTCTAAATTAGATGTCTGGAGCGCTGGCTGCGTTTTGGCAGAGCTTCTTTTAGGCCAACCAATCTTCCCTGGAGACAGCGGCGTGGACCAACTCGTCGAGATCATCAAGGTTCTCGGCACACCGACGCGCGATCAGATTCGCGAAATGAATCCTAATTATACCGAGTTCAAATTCCCGCAAATCAAGTCTCATCCTTGGCAAAAGGTAAATTGGCGACCTTTTTTCGCATCATAATCATCGACTGTTCGTGTTGGTCATTCGGAATCAGCCTTTACTTCTTCAAAATTATCCTCACTTCTTTCTCCACACTATTTTTTTTTTTATTACGCTCATGCACTGTTTATATTTAACGTGAATGTTAATGTGACTAAATCCTATTCGCAAGATATTCTCTAATCATGAATTGTTCGAAAAAGTTATGACAGTTATTTTTCGTTGCTGAATACAAACTTTTTCAAACACAGGAAGTTTCGAATATCTTAACAAAATAATTGTTTAGAGGTGTAATTATCGGCACAGGAGGAAAATGAGAGTTTTAATAACTCATTGGCTGTCCTTTTTTTCAATGTGTATCAACGATATATATTACTCATAATTTACAGTATATGCTTCAACGATTGAGCTTGCCAAAGTGTTCCACCGAGCACCAAAAGATTAGAGTAAGTGGTGACAAAGTTTTGGAACGTGTTTACGTGGCTGCCACATTATACGTTTTTCTACGTGTTGTTTCTTTCTATCAGCGAGCTCGGACACTAACAAAGCCAAACGAGTTGTGAACTCGCGAATATCACTGTAAAAAATCTTGTGTCGAATTTACTATTTTAGTTTTTCACTATTATAAAACGAAATAAATTAATTTAAAAATAACAAAATGAGAAAAATTGCAAACTTGTATGTAGACAAACATTATCTTGAAGAATGATAGTCACAAGATTTTTCAGTTATTGCTTTGTAGTTGTAAATTGTTATTGAAAATTCCTATTTTACAGGAAAAATTGGTGATTTATGTATTACGCGCTACGTTCTCACAAGTTTCTGTAAATCTTAGGATCAAAAATCGTACTACATCACTTATAAAATATTTTTAAAGAGAAGGAAAGTTTCATATTTTACAAATATCTTCTAAATTTACAATGAGCTCAGTTTTTTTACAGTGATAGTCAAGGAAACTACTTATTTCGTTTAACGAAATAAAGGTAATTTGTCCCATAAATGTTGCGAAGATTCATTCATTTATCATTAAATTTTCTTACTTCATTGTGCATTTACGTATTTTTAATTTAGATTATTTTCCTTTAGTTAGAAATACTTCTAAAAAGTAAATCTATATTTTACAAACAAGGTACTGTTTGATGTGTACACTCAATTTTTTGTAGTATCATTTGCGACAGATTTAACAGTACTAACCTAGTTAATTCAAAATCGCAAATGTCTTGAATCAAATATCACTTACTCTAATCTTTCGGTGGTCTTTTCTTCGATATGAAGTTATAAGGCTCGAAAAAGGACTCTAATGAAAACTTTATTTAGATTTACTCATGGAAAGTATGTACTCACAAACACCATTTTGAACTTTATTAAAGTTTTAAAACCATGTAACATTAGTACATCGACAATCAAACTAAAAAACATTATTCACTTTGATCGTTTACAGTTCAATGAGTTTGAACTTCCTATAAATTAACTTTGAATGTGTAAGCTGAAACGCCATTTACATCTTTCATAAATAACATAAATGTTAGAGAATTTCAACATAAGTTTACCCTAAAATATTTCTTTACCTTAGTATGTGTTCGTTAAATGCTAGTCAGCATAATTAATAAATAAATGTAGTTACCGGTACAGCATTGTCGACTTTCTCATGAAAATTACGAATTACAGAATCATAAAATCACATTTTTCTTTCATTATTTTACATTAATAAAAGAAACATTTATTGTTAAATAATTTACTACTGAATTTCAGCAGAATTTTATTATTAGTATACAAATTTGTTGAATTATTTTAACAATAAATTAGCAAAATTAAAATAATAAGTATAAATTTATTTTTATGATAAGGAAAAACATGATATATTTATTTTTATTGTAATAAAATGTCTAAGGATTGTTATATTAATTGACTTTTACGAGTTTTTTTCCAATTCGTAAAAATTTACACCAAAATTCACTTGAATTAACTTAATGATGCTGTAAAGGCTAAATTAAATTGAAAACATCCTCCAATAACTTGCTGTTAAGTTAACTGTTTGAAAGTACCCCTTGCCTAAAGAGCCAGGAAAAGTAACTGTCTAAGCCAAAAGAGGTTGATCTTACCTTAATCCAGCTCAATTGGTAGGGCAACCGACTCTTGTCTAAAGCCTTCTGTCTGCCTGCAGGTGTTCAGGGCGCGCACGCCGGCGGAGGCGATGGACCTGGTGGCCCGACTGCTCGAGTACACGCCGTCTTTGCGTATGACGCCATTAGGCGCCTGCGCTCACAGCTTCTTCGATGAGCTGCGCGAGCAAGCCACGCGGCTTCCGAACGGCCGGGAACTGCCGCCCTTGTTCAACTTCACCGAGCACGAGCTGAGGATCTCGCCGTCGCTCAATTCGCTGCTCCTGCCCAAATACCTACAGCCGGCCGATGGCTCGCAACCTACCGCGGCGTCTCAGGGCGACGGCGCCTCCACCGGATCGACCGGCTCCGGTTCGGCAACTGCGAGCTCCACTCTCACGAGCCAGAGTAGCCAGGTCGCCGCCGGCACTACGAACGACGCCCAGGTCAATGCCGCAGCCCAGCCTGCCGCCACGCAGAATACCGATGCTAGCCAGTCGAACATGGCTTAAAGGGTAAGTTCCAATTATTTGATCAAGAATTCTTCGTTTTAAAGCAAAAGTATTTCTTGTGTTTAATGGGATCCTAGATAGCGATATTGCAGTTCTCCAAATTCTGAATTCGTATTTTGACATTTTGTTTTAAATCTTTTGAGTGCTTCTTCACATAAAACAACATAAACTATATATCATTCTATGAATCATATAATTTTATTTTCCTTGTTCGCGAGTTATAAACATTTTATTGTTTTTAATAATGTTTATCATTGGTAGTTCGAAGCAAACTGCAATAAGATTCCTTATGAAAATGGTTGAGTAATTGTTATTTTTATCCTAATTTTTCTATATTATTTCGCAGGTTTGCGCCCTTGGAAGAATCGGCTTTCCTTTTCTTATCTTTCTTTCTACCTGACTCTTGTTTCAGTATCTGATTTAAAGAATAAAACAGCAAATAAAAGTAAAATAAACCAGCAAAAAATTGCGAGAGAAAGAGAGAGAGAAAGATAGACAAAGAGAATGTGGAATCCGCCTCGTCTTGTGCGGCAGTCTGCTCGTTTGGGGCGTCGGAATAAACCTTTTGCCGGATTGGCACTACTCGTCTGCGGCAACACTTTCCTTCCCATTATCGGAGGTTCCATAACATCACACGCATCATCATTCACAAGATTTTGTATGGAGAAGAAAGCGAGAAAGTTATGAACGGTTCGTAGGCTTTTACGAAAAGTGAATATTGAAACATGCACGTGTGCAAAAGGGAGAAAAGCGGAAACTTGAGCACGACTGCGACAGCAATGACATCGGATAAGCAGCAAATGAAAGAGAAAAACGTCAGCGACGTTGTGCGCGCGTCGAGTAAGGGGAATAGATAGAGAGAAATTTTGACGACGTTCGCGATTTAAAAGAAAAAATGAAAAGGCACCTTCGAAATACCTTCCAATAGGCTAAAAAAGATAACAAACTTTGTGTCACGTACTCGCTAGTAACTAAATGAAGCTCGTTGTCGACTCGCGTGTGATCGGATCTTTTGTACATAAGAAGCGCTCTAGCAATGATTTGTGGAAGTAAATGAAAAAGAAAAACAGAATACGATTAAAATATGCAAAGAACGATTTCTAATGTCAGTATATATATTATATATAAAATAAAGATACGATGAATGAGAGAAAGAGGAAAAAAGCCCACACCGTGAGGAAAGAGAGCAACGCAAATAGTTATGTTTGTATGAGAGAGTGACATGTGTTTCATACATGCATGTACGCGAGAGAAAAGTGTACGAACGTTTAGATAAAAGCTCCTGCTTTGGCCTTGAATTCTTTGAGAGCCCTTCGAACACATTTTTCTCTTCTTTGACCCCTTTTTTCCTTTTTCGATATATATATATACGCTTCGCTCGGTCGCGCGCGGAAAACAACACTATTAATGAAAAAGAAAGTAAAGAAAGGGAAGTACGCGACTTTATAAAGCTGCATTGTACTCGAAAACTTTTTTTCTAAAGACACAATCCAACACCTCAGAAGCTCGAGAATCTCGGAGCCCCGAAAGAGGAGAAAAGGCTTCTTTTCTCCTTTTTTTCTAATAAAATGTAACCCCTTTGTGTGTTGCCCGAAGTACACGTGAGATGCGCAGCCAACTCTCATCAAGCTTCGATAGCACACAAAAGCTTCAATAGCACGTCTAAGTCCTATCTCGTAGAATCTTTCGCTTTCGCAATTCCCTTGTCGATTTTTAATAAGGATTTTATAATTTTTTTTACCTTCAGTTTAAGCAATACGTAAAATGCTAAATTTGATTGCTTAACAAAAAGCTAAATTTGTTTCAATCAATTTCTTATGCTACATATAAATTACCTTTATCTCGTTAAAGGCGCTAATGGAAATGTAGTATGTAAATAGCTATTTGCATCACAATTGTTTCTATTAGTACGCATTGTTTTATCCGATCTTTTAGTAGAATTTTTATAAATAAAAATGTTTTATAGAACGACAAAAATGAAAATAAAAACGTTATTAATTACAAGGAAATCAGTTTCCTGGCTATTTACTTTTTACAAATTATTACTTCTTAAAAGCTTCTAACTTAAAATAAAAATTGCGAAAATGAAGTATACTGCTAAAACAGGTGTGTTTGCTTGTGATAAGAAAGGAACAGTTTATAGCACGACGAAACTCGCAATGAGTGATACTTTTTTAATTCTTTAAATCTTCACTCGAGTAAGCTCGGAGTTTCTATTTTGTGATATCTTTGTCTTCTGTTTTATATTCTCTTTCTTTTCTTTCTTTTTCCGTTTTTAACTAAACAAGGAAAAGAGAGCGAAATGCATTATATAAATATAATTTTGTTTTGGCTATAAATAGATTTTGTGTGTTTCTTAAATAGTATTACTTTTAGATACAATTATTTTTTCAATTGGAATAATATGATTTTAATAAAAAAAGTGTTTTTAAAACCAATTTCAGTTTTTTACTTTATTTTCAGAATAAAATGTTGAGACTCCAGTTTTCTCGACTGAAAAGTGACTATATGAAATAAAAAAAAAATATATATATATATATATAATTAACATGGACTGAATTATGATTTTTTACTATCAATTTTGTATTTTTATAAAATAATGTTTGGTCTACAAATATTTTTTTTATAAAATATGAAAATTATACTAAAAAGTCAGTAAACGAATGACGTATACGTTCTCTTTCTATCTGTAAAAGCAATCTGTCTATCTACTTTAAAAAAGCAAAGGTGACGAGCATCACGAAGCTTCTGAGATTTGTGCATTTTCGTATATATATGCCTTATCTTGTAAATAGACAACGAGTTACATCTTCACCTCCTAATGCCAATTATGAAAATTTTAAAGCGAACCTCCGACTTGCAGTGGTAAAAATCTATGTAGAGAAGCAAAATAATTAGTTGATACTTTGTATGAATGGGTGATTGAAAGGATACAATTTTTTTAAGTAAAATTAAAAAAAAAGTGCAAAAAAAGAACTTAACAATTGTATGAATGGAGAAACTTCGTCTCTGTTGACTGCCTGACACGCGCCTACATATCACAAATGCGCCAGTGGTTGCTGCAGCTTAACGAACTAATAGAGTTCCTCCCTGTGACGTGGGGCAGTTATCTATTTACGCTATTTAAAAAAAAATTTCGAAGGTTGCGTGCGTATGACGGAGACAAAGCGTTGCAAAGAGTGTTTGGATGTCTACCAATATTCTTTTTCCTTTTTTTAGAATTTTATTCTTGTCAATATTTGAATTAAGTTTTACTAATTATTATAGAGATTCGTTTTTAAATGCGTAAATATTGTCGCGTTGTTAAGTAGTCAATTTAAAAATATCGCTACCCTACTTTTTTATTGTTCTAGAATCCTGTAAATTACGAGAATGTGAATAATTGTTTTCAGGAATTCGATTAAAGGACTTTGATATAGAGTACTTTATTTTCATTATATATTTTTTGGCTGCTTCTCATGCACAGTTTTAAGATGAATATAGAAAGGCGTTAAAGCTACTAAATTTTAGTAGCTTTTTTGTAATTCTTTTAGTGTAATTAAGAAAAATAACTCCTTTTACTAATGATGTCAAACGTATTGTATTCAACATTTTGTAAAACAAAGAATCCTTAAATTAAATATTTTTGTTATCTCTATTAAACCTTCATTGTACTAACAAAAATTATTTAAATAGCAAATACGTTATGAGATAATGATGCTAGTAGTATTGGTTAGTATGAACCAATTGTAAAAGCTTTTAAAGATATATAAACACTTTAAGTAATAAAATCATAAGAATGAAAAACATTTTATAATTAAATTAAATAATTTTGCGATTTTTTTTTATTTTCGAAAATGACAAATTTTAATTGTGATCTCATTATAAAAGGAGCTAACTAAATTCCTGCATCGTATCACGGAATCAATGAGTGATAATGAAAAGCTCTGCAAGCTCCGGTAGGTTGGGCTTCTTTCCAAATTTTGCAGTTAAATTGTACATGTTATGACAGATTTAATTTTCTAAAATGAGACCTCAAAAATCGTGTCTCCAATCTTACGATAGCTCTAAGTTGTTTATTTTACTCTCGGCCGAATCGACAAGTACATATACACGATTATGTATGTTAAATTAAATAAACATACGAGGTCGTATTGACGGAACGTCGTTTTTTGAATAAACATGTTGACTTTGAAAAATTAAAAGTATAAAAAGCGCGACATTCCGTCAATCTTTTAATTGTTATTATGCGAAAAGAAACGCAATTTAAGAACTGCTATAAAACAAAACTGATATAGGAAGCTTATGCAGAAGCAAAGAGAGAAAGAATAACACAGCGATAAACATATTTGTTTGTAAGAGAAAGAGAGTGAGTTTCAATTGTTGAACGTGTGCGAGCGCCTTTTACGACAATTTATCCTTATAACAACATCAAGAACCTATCGTCTAATGAATAAAGTGAATAAAAAAAGAAATGAAAGAAGAGAAAGTGATTTCTAATTTACAACAATTAGTTCAAATTTAATGTCTTATACCCTAATGAACGTGCGTTCTGCTTAAAAAGGAAGAAAAAGAAAAAAATGGACCTTTACTAGTAAACGTGAGCAATACCAGATGATTCGTTGATAAGGGTCTGAAAGCTTGCGCGACGTTTCTCTAGCAACTACTACGTAATGAAAATAAATTATTATATATATAATTATATATAAAAAGAATCACACGTACATTGTCGTTCTCTCTTGTAAGAAAACCGAGTACACAATCGATTTTATATAGCTCGCTTTGCGTCCTTACATATTGTATAAATAAAATGACCGAGATAAACAAGCAAACACTAAACTGCAAATTAGCCTCGACGCGAAAAAGAATAGATAATTAAATGAGTAAAGGGATCTAGTGAAGAATTAATACATCGTGAATCAGCGATTGTAAGATAAAACGAAAATAATCTTCAGTGTCATCGGTGTGTATCTTTCTGCAGTGGAAGACAAAAATAAAATAAAAGACAAGAGAAAGAAAAAAATAACATAAATTTAAGGATTCAGTGTCTGATTTGTACAGAGTAGCGAAGTTCATTGTTTTTTCGACATAAGTTTTTAAGGCGTGTTAGTTCTGTAAATCTCGAGGAGGAAGGCTTCGCAGACGCTGTTCGTGTGTTCACTAGTACTTGGTTTTTTGTAAGAGATGGCGATTGATTTATTAGTGAGTAAAGTGATCGATGCAAGAAAGGTAATAATAGCTAAATTCTCTCGTACCGATGCCCAAGGTAGTTGACTGTGCGTGCAATTCAGAGGGGAACCGCTTATTTGTTTGATTAACTTTTTTAATTAGTTTTTCCTCTGGAAAACATAGATAAAAACATTATAAAGAAAACGAGCAAGTCTCGAAGCCACGCGTGTTGTCGATGGGAGGTAAACCTATTTTAGAGGTAAGCGAACCCGTGTAAAATACCGAAAGTCTACGTATAAATAATTATATATATATATTATATATATAGATTATATATATAAATATATATAAAAACTAAATTACGATATATATATGCAGATTAATTTTAATAATTAAGATTATTGATAGGTAAAATTACACCGCTGCTGTTGTGAAAAAGAAAAATGGAATGATTATACTGAAGTATATATAAAGTATAAAATAAAATAAAAAATAAATAATAATAATAATAAATCGAAATTGAAAACTTTGTTATATGCTACTGCGACACACAGACACACGCAAATACCATTTCTTCCCCATTTCTTCTCTGCATGAGATTGATTGATAAGAAAACAGAGCGATTATTATAAAAAAAAAAAAATTAAAACGAAGCGAATGAATATTAAAGAAAATATCGCTCGATTTGTCATTCGCACTTTTTCCCCACGATCTTCATATTCAGCTGGACAAAATGATAAGCGGGTATTGAAAAGTACGACTCCAATTCATTTATATAATCTCCCGTTTTTGTAAATGTTAATGTTTGGGCGAAGTAATCCATTATTTCAAATACATTTGAATTTAAGCGCAAACTGAATAAATTTGAGAAAACGTATGTATATACAATGTTCTTAAAAATTGATAGACGGTTTATCGAACGTTTCATTTGAAAATGCGCTTAAAATGTATGATGAAGAACGTCAATTGTATATGATTAATGAAATATTTTGCTTAACTTAATTAATGTAACAGTTCATGAAGTTTTTTTGTAAATATTGTGTATCAATAAAATCAACAGACACATTGAAACGTTATGCAATGGTATCAATTGACATATTCTTGTAAATATATTATTTTCACATATTATTTGTCCGTATTATAATTATTTTATTAAATAAGCGCATTGACATTTATAAAAATATATGCACTGATTTGAAGCTGCATTTTTCAAAACCGCTTCCACAGCTGCCCAAGCTATGCTTTCATATTTCGACACAACTCTAGGCGATGAAGAAAGGCGATAAGTGTAATAATTGTTTACAATATGGGTATAATTATCGAGTAACGATTTACAGTAACGATAATAAGAAAATAGCGACGACGATATTGCGTATGTGTATAATTTAATCTGTGAGAGTGAGAATGTAAGAGATTATACGAAAGAGAGAGTGAAAGGAAGAGAAAAAATGAAGCTTGTTAAATGGGTGCATATACTTGTAGATAAATGTAAACGACGGCGACAATTTCATTGTTTAGTGCACCGTATGCAAAAAATTAGGGACTATTGCACTGATTATATGAGACAAAAAGTAACAAGAAAAAAATGTTCTCTTGCTTCGAATGAACATTCGAGTGCCGAGTCTTTACAATGTATCATTCGATCGAGTCTCCCGTTTTAATTTTTTGTAACGTATAATTGCGACGTTTTTAATTTTAGTGATGCCTATTTACTATTAACAAATAAAATTAAATGGATAATCAATCGAAATTGTTTTATAAGTGTTCTTCTTTATTTTTATCATTTATGTAAACATCTTTCGTTATATAAGGACATTGTGTATTATAAATAATAATAAGACGATTAAATATTTTGTGAAGACTCACCAGTTGATTGTTTATTTGGATTTAAATGTCATTCGCCAGTGCTCACTTATTTCAATTTCGAAATTTCTTGTAACCCTTGTAGTCTCGAAATTTCCCTTGTACTTTTCTTTCATACGTAACTAAAATTTCGATTTGCGCGGTCACTTTTTTCCCTCTAAAAGTAACAACTGTACACACTATGAATACATGTAACATAAGTCTTCATCATGTCGTAAAATAATTCATAAACTTTTGAGCAAGCAAGACAAATTTAACAAGCAATGCGTACATCGTGTGCAATTTTTTTGTATTCTCGACTTTTCAACGTCGTACAAGAAAACAAAAAGAAAAGAAACCATCCATATATACTACACATTTTTCTTACAAAAAATTACTCTGATTTAAAGAGTTTTCATAAAAAAAATTTGTATTTTATTTTTTTAAATCGCGTCAAAAGAATGCAGGCTTTTTTAATATGCATATTTATGAAACATTTACAAAAACGCTTACGATGTATGTATAAATAAAAAAATTAAAACCCCAAGAAACCTTTTTATTAAATAGTACTTAATACGCGCGATTATTGTTTTTACGACACCAACACTGAAAACTATCGTTTTTAAGGACTGCTTTAATAAAAAGGTTTGCTCGATATTTACTCTTTTTCTAGTGCATCAAAAAAGCCTATCGCATGAACAATTAAATACTAAAAAAAAAATAATAAGCAAATGAAAGTTTTTGCATACTTACTGAAGAGATAAAGAAGGTTCAAAAATCCTATACGCGTTAATTGAAAATTCCCTTGTCTCTAAGACCATAACATCCAGAATAAAAATCCAAGCATCTTAAATTAAAATTTAGATTAGAATCTTTGAATATTAACATTAGTTTGAAATTCTTTCTCTTATGATTTGAGTTTAAAAAAAACTAGCTAAATCTTATTTGAAACGTATATAAAAGGATGAATATATAATTTTTGCTGCTCAATCCTATTTAGGCTCATATCCCTTAAAAAAAAAGTATATCACAAATTATGTAAAAATAGTAATTAAAAATGCTACACACGAAAGTTAAATAATCAATCGTGCATCGAGCACACATTAAAAGAACACAGTTCTAATTAATTCTGTCAAAAACAAATTCAAATTAAATATGTTCCTTTGATTAATCTCGCTCTTGTAAAATTTGGATATTCTTGTAACCTGAAAAAAGAACTTGCACGTCCAAGTCGTAGGTAAATTAATTTATCAAAGAAAATTAGCTTACTTACAATAATTTCAAGCGTAATAAATTCTATTACGCGTCTCCAATGTATTATAGACCTCTATTTAATTTTCCAATAGCTATTTTTACTCTGCTCTTCCATATCACAAGTTTTTTATAGTAAAATGAAAGATGCAACGCAAACAAAGAGCAATCCGATAGAACACGATAATTCACGTCGCCGTGAACCAAAAGATAATTAAGCGAAACTGCTCATCGCAGCGGCGACAAAGTGGAGGGGCACCCGCAATTACCAATAAACAATAAACGAAGCGAGCGCACGTAATTCAAGTAATAAATCTGAACGATATAACGGAAGAGGATTATCTTTCGACTTCCGAACCAATATCTTTATATATTCGGTGTTCTTTCGTTCAGTAGCATCCGCAGTGCGAAACGCTCTTAAAGCGACGATGCGTTTAGGAGATCGAGGAATACGATGAGAACGACTATTAAAAGGGAGAAAAAGCAAGAACGGCACGCAAGTAAGAAATTGACGATAAAAAGAACACACAATGATCGCATTATATATATATTGATACAACATATTTGTAGCATATTATTGAATGTGTTAACGCGAGAATCGATCGCGCCTTCGTGTGCGCGCTATATGATACTATTATTATTACTGTACATTTTTGTGGTTTATTTAACAATAAAATATTAATAATAACGTTGACTTCGTGCCTTACTTTTTTTTTGTTTTCTTCCTGCTCGTTCAATATTATTTATTTTAAAGTTAATTGTTTTAAAGAAATTCAAATTCTGCAAAAGCAGATAAAATAAAATGCCGATTTCGGCAGGAACGTGTAATATGTAATTGTTTTACAAGTAATTTATCAAATAATTAAATTCCTTATCATATTTATTGATTTGATGGATCAATAACAATTTTTAAAAAAAAATTACAATACAATAATTCTTCATCGCAAGTTTGAGCCAATACAGTTTCGCATTCCAGCAACTCAAAGTAGAAAAAAAAATCAAAACCGCAATTCCCCGTAACGTCGTTACAATTAAATAACAATTCCATTTAAATCAAAAAAACAGTAGCTTTTATGTTCACGCCGAAAAAAATAAATCAACGGCATACCGACAATAATAAACGCATAAACAGTCGAACTCGCGATAAACAATACAATAACTCAGACCAACCGATAACCCCTTAAATGAGTGTTAGAATGTCTAAATTCCGCAAAAAGGGAGAGATAAAGGCAGACGCGAGGAGGCCTCTCCTCTCGCGCAAAACAGATTTATTGAGCTTGGAGTCGACGTTACAGAGAGCCGACGAAGTGAGATCATGCTCGAAGGGGGATATATAACGAACGAGGGTCGGTCTCGGGGCTATCAGCCGAGCAACACCTTGCGGATCATGGCGCCGCTGACCAGCTCCTCCTCGCCTTCGCGCGGACCGATGCACTTGCTGCTGCACAGGTACTGCATCAGCGGCAGCCTGTACTTGCCGCAGAAGTCCACGAATTTCACGTGCTCCACTCGGTTGTCGAAGAAGACGCCTATAGGGTCAAAGGGAGAGATTGTTAGATCGAGGATTAAAAATTGTTAGCCACTTTTCGATATTCATTTGCGACAAGAAGCCATTATATGGCAAATGCTTATCGCCGGTAGATAATTATTTTTGCGTAATGAGCAGATTTTATCGATTTTTTGAACGTTTTAAGTTTGTCATTTCTTATGAGAATATGAAATATTGGCTGATTAGATTTAATCTAATTTTAACGATAAAGATCGCAATAGAATCATTGTAAAACATGAAATTACCTTTGCATCGACTGTTTACGCATCGATGCCCACTGTTTAGATAATCGATTAAATTCCTAGGTAAGTCTTCTTCTCTGTATTGGATTTCACTAGTTTTTATCACACGAGCTGCTAGTTCTAAAAGTGAGGGCGTATTGTGGGTCATGTCCGAGACGAATCTGACAACGAGCGGATTGTCCCTTAAAGAGAGCTGAAAAATAATCATTATTGATATTATTACTGTGCATTTTAATATAATTTTAATCAAATATTATAAGTACAATCTTTGCAGATAAAAAATATTAATCGTTGATGTTACTTGAAGATACTGATATTACTGATTTTACAAAGTAATTTATAACTGTATTTTTAAAAATTAATGGGAGAGTATTTCAGTACCATTTGGAGGTTCTAATAATGTAAAAAAAATACAATTGCATACCTCCGTAAGGCACCTGAGGGTAATGATTTCAGTCGGCAGAGTTCTCAGACTGTTCTTGTGCAGCAGCAGAGACTTCAGATTCTTCAAGTTCGCTATGGAACTCGGCAGGCTCTCGAGCATATTATCACAGAGTACTAGAGCTTGGAGGGACGTCAGCTGACCGACCGTCGACGGTACCTCCGTCAGTCTGTTGCCACCCATTGACAGAACCTGTAAACTAGATAGGAAAAATCACACCGGTTCTAAATCGAGCTGCTGCATCTGAATTTCGCGCCTTCGAACGGGACGCGTAGTTCCGCCACGAACCGCCAGGCGGCTCGAGGTGGCATTTTCAGGATTCGCAAGTGAAATTGGCCTGTCGAGGGGATATAAAGGGGCAGCGGGGAGAGTAGAGCTATCTCTGATTTCCCTTCATCATACGAACAAATCTTTCGCCTTTTACTAAAGATTTCCGTGGAGGGGAATAATTGATGAGTCTATTGACAAATTTTTTTGAAGCCCGACGAAAGTTGGGCTCGCAAATTAAATCAAACATGGAAAAATTCCCAATTCTTCTCTATAGGTATATATAATTTATATCTAAAAACGAAGCTTACCGCTGGATCTTCCAGACGTCCTTGGTAATTTCGCCGATCTGATTCCCGCCGAGGTACAAGTACCTGAGTCCCGGCAGGTCCAGCACCTGGTCCGGGAAGGCGGTCAGTCTGTTCCCGCTGAGGTTGAGCTCGCGCAGTTCCGGCAGGCCCTCCAAGCTCTTCGGCAGAGCCTCGTTGGTCAAGCCGTTGTTCTTGGCCGACAGGCTGACGAGCTGCGCGAGCTCCGAGACGAAGTCCGGCAGCCTCTGCAGGCCGCAGTTGGACACGTCGAGAGTCGCCAGGTTCGAGAACCTGACAACGCTGTCGGGCAGGAAGGACAGCCGGTTCTGATACAGGAGCAGGGTCTCCACGTGCTCTGGATTCGGCGTGCACACGAAGTGCTCGTGCAGGACGTGGGAGTCGAGCATCAGGTAGGACAGGTCCAGAGTCTTGGTGCTCGAGTCCGAGTCGCTTGAGTCCGACGTGTAGCTTTCCATTGCGGAGTGCAGAGGTCTGAAAAGATAGGGAAGCGATTAATAGGGAAAGTTCATAGCATAAGATATTAAAGGTGTAATGTCATGATTACATTTAAAAAGTTGTTACAAAATAAGCTATTTTTAACTGTTTACTTTTGTGTTGGCTAATGAAAGTTTTGCAACTGAAAGCAATTCTTCTTTTGTCAATGTAGTTAATGAGTCAAAAATATATGTCAAAATTGATATCATTTTTGGGTAAATCCCCGGATAAACAATGATTAAACGATGGAAATATCCGAAAGACAATGCAGTTTAAAATTAATTCTGAACTAAACATTAAGTTAAAAAACATTTTTACTTATTATAAATATATTTGAACGGAGTAATTTTTAAACGTTTTTGTAAAATTAAAAATAATAATTCTAAATCAATTTGAATATAATATTCCAATAGTCTCGGTACACATTCTTTATTATTTCCTCAAAAAATCGCAATTGCAAAGCTCATTGGGTATGACAGATAAACATTGTTAGTGCTGATTGCTTCTAATATAAGTTTATCTTATCATCCAATTTGGTATCCGACTGACCTTTGCAACTTCTTTAGATTCTTTTTTTTTCGCAGTGACATATTTCACTATTCACAATCTTTTCTTCTCACTTCGTGGAATCTGCTTTATAATGATCAATCTGCATTAGTCTAATCATCGTAAATATTCAAAAATCTTAATAACTTTGTTTTCGAACCAGTCATTTCAAATATTGTAAAAATTCAAAAAATCAGATTCGTTGAAACATCCTAAAATATCTCGATTTTATTTATTTTTTTTCTATTTAATTTACGATAAGAAACCGTATTTGTTGGCGGATTTTACATTTTGACCTTTATCGTCGTGTATTTTAATAAAGAAAAAGAATAATGTAATTTATTAAAATCAATTATCTTATTTTCGATAAGATAGCATTGGAAGGTCCAATAAAGCTTCAGATAAAGAGATAACGAGGGCCAATTTTGAACTACGTGGGTATCTGGTCGAATGTGTGTTAAAGCAAAAGCTATTTAAATAAATATTGCACTTATTACTTGAGTTATATTTTTTCGTATAGTATAACTTATATAATATAAAAGTTAATAACAATTTTATTGCGATTTTGTGTTCTATTAGTAAAAAGTACAATCTTAATGCTACCATATTTAATCTAGAGTATGAAGCGCTTTTCCCGCCGATAAAACTGAAATGAGTATTAAAATTTAATAAATCATCAAATAATTTTTAGCAACTTTATTGTTTATCTTGCAACTTAGTGACTTATTATCTAATGAGGAAACTTGTATTACACAGTGCAATGCGATGATTGAATATGTGTCTTAATTCAAGTACAATATTCGAAGAAATATCCGGACTTTTGGAGACTTTTTTTACTAATACTTTTTTAGTATTTTAAAAAAATTTCGATGGTATTCAATTGTATAATTCAATTGCGTGTGTTTTATTATAATAAGATTTTAATACAAAATTTTCTACTGTGTCCTCGCGAGGTCTTTTGCTCGGCGCAAAGCCATTATTACTTCAGATGTGATTGTACACATCTATAGATCTCTCAAAAAAATTCTGTGGCGAAAATAAAACCGCGAACTTTGAAATGAAATGGACGTAAAACACTTCAATTTTTAAAGAACGAATGTTGTTATTCGGCAGTTTTTACTGCAGAGTAGACATGCAGAGTTCTATATACTGTTGAAATAATTAGACAAAGGACTAAATTGACAATTTCTCTTGGAACCGGCTTTTTACGGTTTGTATATTATAAGTCCGGACTAAGAGTTTATAACGAGTAAATTCACCATTTAAGCTTCAATTCTCAGAGAATTTAAAATTATTTGTTTTATTCAATGAATATTTTTCATCTTATATCTTTGATGCACTAGTTACTAAAGTAAGCACTCACTTTCACGCAATAAAATTCGTTGACACCTGTTTCAACAGTTTTCAAGCTCTTCAGATTAAACAGTTCCACGCGGAGCTCCTAAGATATTACTTGACACTTTTTACTTGCATACTCATTGTAAAATTCTTTTTACAAAGGAATCATCAGTTACAGTCATAAGTTTTACGTGTCTTCAATGGTTGTGAGAATATTAAAACTCTGTAACTAGTCTGTTAATATTAAAAACGTCAGTTTAAACTTTTGAATCATTTAAGAGATGCGTATGAACTATAATTTATCATCGCAATGAGTCAAAGAATTTTAGTCTTTATTAAATATTTTAAACAACTTGGTTAAATATTATATCCTAAACATAAATTCTTATCTTTCACAGATTTTTTGCCGCCTCAATTTTATACGTTAAAGCGAAGAAAATTTTATAAGAAGACGTGATTTTCCTATAACTTTTTTATTTTCACTTAACTGCGACATTCGTAATAAGTAGCTTGAGTCATTGAAGAAAACTTATCTAAAGTACCAAATAAAATCTACGCAGAACGGCATTCAAGTACCATTCTAATCAATCGAAAGATTATGTCAATTTCCTTCATTTGCGTTACATAAAAATCCGCAATCTCCGTCCAATCGTCAAAATGCACCGTCAAATACATACCCAACAGAGCTCCCAAAAGGAATCCGCCGAAACTCCACGCGTAAAACTTCGAAAACTCGACGAAACGCCAGCGAAACGTCCGCCTCGAAGGAAAATGCATGCACTCCACTTACTCGTGTCAGTTGGCTCTCTCCTCTTCCGACGGCGCAGCGATACTGGCGCTGCTTTTTTCCCTCGTCGATCCACAACAAAGACTGCAGCGCCCCTCGATTCCCTGCAGCTCCGGCGTTTGTATACTTGAGGGGCCTCCCGAAGAAGCCAGCTGTGTAGCGGCAGCCGAAAATCAGCAGCGGACGGAGGCTCGGAAAGGTCGGTCAAGGTAAGAGCGCCGCCGCGAGTAGCACCCCCATGGCAAACGGCCACCGCGAGACTGACGCGCTCGTGGAGATAGAGAGAGAGAGAGAGAGAGAGAGCCCCGAGAGCCGAGGTCTTATCGGGCTGACTTACACAAGCGGCATTATCGGCACTCGGCGATATGTATTCTTTGCGTGTGGGTGCGAGGCGCCAATTTTCTCGATAATGCGGCGTTGGCGGCTGGCTTTTTTTTTTTTTTTTACAGATGGACGGACGCGTTTTTTTTTCTTTTGAGATCTTGCAGGAGGATTCGAGTTTTTGATTTTACCGTTGACGCGTTGGTTTTCCTTTTGCTTTGAGGGGCTTGGCTTTAAAATACGTCGTTCGGGGAGAACTTTTTTTTAATATGCAATTTATTTTGTAGTATAATTAATTGCGAGCATTTAGCGAAGTACCCTGCAAAGAGATAATTTAAAAAGTCTGTATACTATTCCATCTCAACTAAAGCAAGAAAGACTTCCTACAACAAGGAAGACTTAAATGTTAGTTTTTTTCTTCGCCCATTTAAAAGGCAGTAAAAAAATTGAAGCTGCAAACAATAATGAATAGCAATTGAAACTTGAACGATTCAAAAGGGGAAGACAGAACCGTCGGCCCAGAGATTATATAAAAAGAGTTTTAAGTATACACGCATTCTCAGTTCACTGCTTGGTTGCCACATGTTGCGCTACATACGACTTCTCATTATTACTTTCAATATTCACTCGTTCTTTATGTGTCGATTCGCAAATACATTATTGGTATCAGTGTACTAAATCCAATTTCATTTATTACAGTGAAAGTTAAAGTTGCAGTTTGTGATAACGAAGCAAAATAGTGCTATGACTATATGAT
Organism: Ormyrus pomaceus; assembly: GCA_900474385.1. Classification (NCBI taxonomy): domain Eukaryota; kingdom Metazoa; phylum Arthropoda; class Insecta; order Hymenoptera; family Ormyridae; genus Ormyrus; species Ormyrus pomaceus. The sequence continues at coordinate 107,866 of UCOM01000190.1, forward strand.
AATACTGATAAAGATGTTTCTTTAGAGTCTTTTGACATTTTTAAAGCTCTATTTGCTTAAATTACAATTTTTGTACCATGCACCTAAAAAAAAAATTCTATTTTATAGACTTTGAAGCGGTTCTATAAAAGGAAATATAAAAGTGAAAGCGTAAAATAAATAAATAAATAAGTTAATTTGTATTTGATTGAATTTATAAGTATACTTAATTCATGATTCTAATATCGTCCACGGCTGTCTAAACGTGATATTACGAAGAATTAACTTGAAAGATTGCTTATTCTCAGTCCCGTAGGATCATCCGTATTTAACGTATATTTTCAATATTAAAAGAAAAATATTGTTTTAAAACTTGCTATTATTGAATTAAAGTAATTTCTAATTTCATTCAAAAAACATATAAATGTAAATAATTCAAATATTGCGCGCCTAACGGCCATCTTAGTTAACAAATGAGAATGATCAGCCATTGGTAGATTGAGTTATAAGCGAAAAAACACATGGTTCGCCGGCATACACGACGAACTTATGTACATGCATAAATAATCTGATAATACATAATTTTAAGATTAAAGTTGCGGTAATGAAATTTAAAATAAAAAATCTTAAAACTAAATGACTTGTGTGTAAACGTAAATATTAATATTTTATACAATTGCTTTTGTAGAAATAGAATTCTGTGTAGCAGATTATCAAGCGTACGTAATTGAACATTGTAAATAAAAAGGATAAAAAAGAATTCTTTGCCTACTTAATCTAACTAAATTTTATTTATTATTACAGTTTTAGTATGAGTCTTCTTATGCGTTCATCTACACGTGTGTTCCAACATATGAAAAGAACACTGTGTTTTGCAGCTACTCCTAATGCATCAGAAAAGCAAAATGATGTAGTAAGCAGATCTCGTAAAGCTCTTCGTTTTCGGCCTATTATTGAATCCGATTTGCTTATCAATGTAAAAATGAGAAATGATGAGCCATTTGATGACCATTATTGGAATGAAGTACGCAAACAACTTTTAAAACAAACTGGAGTCACAGAACTAAATGTTGATTCAATGGTTTACGATATTTGTTGCTATTATGAAAAGATGAAAGAAGCACAAAATTATATCAAATTTTTAGAGCATAATAATTTTAAATTAAATTTAAATATATTAAGTTCTTACCTTAGAACGTTTTTCTTAAGGAAAGAGGACATTACTGAAGAAGATGAAAAGGAAATAAGTAGAATTTATGAAAAGATAAGAGGAGAATATCCTTTGCTAGATTCAAAGACAGCTACAAATTGTATTTTAGCATTATCGATGACTAAAAGATGGAAAGAATCATTGGAATTAATAAAAATGATAGAGTTAGTTTCTACTCCAGGTATATCCGTAATAAGTGCCTATGTAAGTGCAGCTTTCAAAAATAATGAACCTAGTATAGGGTGGAGTGTGCTACATGATTCAGTTTCAAAAATGCCTTTGTTCCCTTCTGTGTACATAGACTATTTAAAATTCTGCAAAAATAATTTCGCTGACAATGAATTACAAAAAAATATTGATAAAATGTTTGATTTTTGGAGAGAGAATAATATATTGCCAGCTGAGTTCGTAATTCAGGAATATTCAAGGGTATACAAATCTTTTGGTTACAGTACAACTTACACTTCCATATCATATAGGTAAAAAAATAAAATAATAAAATAATAAATTTCAAATTACTAATTTTAAATAAATATTAAAAAATCTTTTAAATTTACAGTGGATCTTGCAAGAGTTGTTCACATATACTACCACCGACTTCACTTACCTTAGCTGATTTTAAAATGTTATCTGCATTAATTTTGAAAAATCTGATTGTTGGAGAAAATGTATTTTGCAAAACGTCGCCACAAGAATTGAAAAGATATATGATTTTTTTAGAAAGTATGAAACCTTATGATGTTGTCGTTGATGGTTTAAATGTAGCATATGCTGCTAAAATTAGTAAAAATTCTGAAAAAAAGCCTTCCTTATCCAATGTAAGTTTTCGATTTCATAAATTATTCTAATACAGACATATTGATATTAATTTATTTGCATTTGATAGGTTGTACAAGTTGTTGATTACTTTCTCAAACGTGGTAAAAAACGAGTTCTTGTTATTGGTCGAGCACATATGAATTGGTGGTCAGTAGAAAAAATGAGAGAATTGCAGAAAAAAGCTGATGTATTTTTAATAAAAAATTTGTAAGTCAAAAAAAAAACCAATACTCGTTGAATATTTACATATTTTCTAAAAATGTTTATTACAATTCATTCGTAGATCTCAAGATGATCCATTTTTATTGCACGTAACTCTTATGAGTGGTGCTCAGACGCATTTTGTTTCACGCGATTTCATGAGACAACATAAAAGTGATCTCATGGATAAGAATTGCAAACAATTATTTAAACGTTGGCAGTTATCACGTCAATATATGTTCAAAACTTTTGGAGATTCAGTTAAACTTATTCCCCCAATACCTTTCGATCCATTTGCTCAGAAGGATGAAAATGGGTGGCACATACCATACACAACTGCAGAATCTTTACTAGTACCAGATAATTACGCAGCACCAGCTAACTGGATGTGCCTTAGGAAAGAAACCTAAAACTGATTCTAACAGTATATTATTCTGCAATATTATTTTATTTTCTATTTCATTATAGGAACATTTTTATTTGGTACCAAAAAATGTGTGAATATGTTACAGTAAGTATGGAGCAAATGATGTAAAAATAATTAAATTTGTAAAAATGTAAAAATAATAAAATATATATATATATATATATAT